>PVHP010000141.1:0-194847 GCA_004024765.1 Zapus hudsonius
CTCCAAGGCTCAGGGAACACTGCCAAAAAGAGGGCAGAATGATTGTAAGAGCCTAAAGTGGCTAGGATTGCCATGGAAGTTTTTCTTTTTGAATATGAAGTGGCTGAGTGGCTGTTGCTACGTGTTGTACTATCTGGTAAAATATTGGGCCAATCAACAATTCGTCATGAGTGATGGAGGGCAAATAATAATAATAATTAAAGCATCAAAATAGAAGAACTAGTTGGAAAGAAGAAAGGGATCAGTGGAAGGGGACAGGGAGCGAGGACAGTGAGAACCGTGGACAAGACCTGGGATGATGGCTGACATCCAGGCATGAGATGAACCACCCCTAACCTATCATAAAGACCCAAATGAAACCTATGAGAAAGTGGTGAAAACAAGAGACCTATCACCACAAAAGTCAGATAATCCAGGAAAGGACAATAGAGACAGACACCAAGGATACTCAGCACAACCCAAAGCAGAAGTCCAGAGACACTTAAGATCCCAACAATAAAGCAGACTTAAAACTCCCCCACCATGACTCAGAGATCTGAGCAGAAGAGGGTGTGGAAAGACTGTAGGAGCCATGGTGAGGGAGAATACCCAGAGACATCATCCCCTCAGCAACAACACACAAAGGAGAAAAAAACTGGCTACCTCTTGTGCAATTCATAACCCCTTCCCCATGGACTGATCCAGTATGCCCACTGAGGAGGGCTCCCAGTGGGTTGGGGACAGGGAGGAGGGAAATGGGGGTATCATCACAAGATTTGCTCATACAATGTATCTAATTATTGACAATAAAGATGTTAAAAAGACATAAAGAAACTAATGGGAGGTGATTATGTTCCATGAAACTTGTCCATCAGAAAGATTATTTTTGTTAATTCTTAGTTCTGCTGTGAGTTCTGTGATATGATTCTTAGTGCTGCAAATGTTATCATTGTGTAACGTGAGTGAATCCTTCCTACATGCCAGAGAGCAAGATGAGTAACAATGATGAAGATGGAAGGAAGGAAGGAGGGAAGGAAGGAAGGAAAGAAGGAAGGAAGGAGGGAGGGAGGTGAGGAAAAGAAACAAGCAAGGAAGGAAGGATGGAATGAAGGAAGGAAAGAAGGACAGAAGGAAGGAAGGATTAAAGGAAGGAGGAAAAGAAGGACAGAAGGAAGGAAGGATGAAAGGAAGGAGGAAAAGGAAGGAGGGAGGGAGGAAGGGAGCACAGAAGGAAGGCAGATGTGCAGGTTCTGTGCACCTTGTGAAGGCCAGGGGAGGATGTCAGGTGACCTCTATTGCTCTGTCTTATTTCCCTGGGACAGAGTCACTCACTAAGCCTGAGGTTCCTGGTTTTTCAGTTAGGTTACCTGACCAGTGAGCCCAGTGACCCTTCATCTACGACCTCTTCAGCACTGGGGTTACAAGCATGTGTGGCCATGCCCAGCTTTTCAGGTGGGTGTGGGACTCAAACTCAGGTCCTCAAGTTTGACAGCAAATGCTCTTATCCACTGAGCTATCCTCAAGTGGAGACTCTGAAGCTACAGTTGTTTATATGACTCTGAAATTCCACACAATTTCCCAGGTTGCAAATGTCAAAGTAAAAAAAAAAAAAACTCTCAATGTGACCCGATTTTAATCTTGCTACAGCCTGTAACACTAATCATAGATTTTTCCATACTTACCTTTCTGAAGACTCTTCCTGAATCTAAAATTCTGCTAACATTATTCTGGAATATACTTTCTTCTTTTTTTTCTATCTAATCAGGCTTGTGATGATTTTGAAAGTCGTCTTTCCCTCTAAGGGTTTCCTCCCTCTGGGCATTGAACCATTTCCTTCATGCCATCTTGTAGCTTTCAGTCTTACACTGCTCTTCACATCTTGCCTTCTGGTCATTTACTATAAATTTCATTCCATGGAGGGATGACACAATGGTCGGACATAGTTTCATCCTTGAGATGCTTGAAAATGCTCACTGACTTCATTTAACAGGAATGACGGTTTTTTTCTGCCGAAATGAGTCATGACAACGTCTTTTTCCAGCTAACAGGCATAGTGTTTGCCTGGTTTTTATTCTAGGATAGAGCTATTTAAGTATCACCAAAGATTTTTTTACTTAAAATATTAAGGTGATCAAAGAGAGAAAGAAGGAAGGTTACTCGTGAGTGTCAAAATTGAATGTAATGTTTTCTAAGTTCGATTCAGAAGTTTTGGCAATTAATATAAGAAAATGGTCAAAGCTGGAGAAATGACGCCGAGTAGGAGAAAGTTAACTGTGGGCAAGAGAAGGAGTCAAGCTTGGAAAGAGAATGATGCAGCATGATCCAAGGAATGGACCATCAAGTAGAAAGTAGAGATTCAGCAGTCGGAACCCACTGAAAATGCGACTGGTTCTGAATCCCTGCATCTTAAGGAGCTGTTACTAGAATACAAAATGTAGGAATGTATATTTCTCAACTTCAATCAATATGACCTGTGATTCTGGCACAGTGGTAAAGCCCTGCCTGGCACACATGCACAGTTACTGAAAAAGTACTGAGACAGATGTCCACTATTACTGCAAAGATATAAATCATACAAATCACTCACCTTCTTCCTTGTCAAACAAGGATACTCCCCTGAAGTTCAATTACAGTTAAGAATGTGCATTGCTGGAATATGCTTGCTTCCCCCCCCCACCAGCATGGGAGTTGCCTTGCTTTGACCTGATATAATATAAAATAGAAACTCTGCAATTACAATCAAATAGACAGAAAGTTGATAAATGAGGCTTTGGACGAAAGCATTTAGAAACCCACAGAAATCAATTATGGTAAATATTTCCAGAAAGCCCACCTGACATTCCTTTTGAGAGTGTTTACCACAGTGATTTATCTGTGGAGAGAAAAGCCAAGAAAACACTTTTCCACTTGGGAAATGTACCAGCATTACAATAATGAATATTCACAAAGATAATTATGACCTCTCTCTTCAACCTAGGTTTGGAAATTTATTTTATTTCCTGGTAATTGCAGCAGTTTGTACTCTTTATCCTTTGAATTGGAATGTTTTATTAAGAAGATTTCTAGGTCCTTTGTGATCTTTGTGTAGGGCAACATTTTTCTTCAGCATTATATAACGGTCACTTATCGATATTTGCCAGAATTATGACAGTAATCTAGATTTAACAAGAATGATCTCAGCTGTCAGTCCCTTCTGCATTGCTTAATGCATTTGCTAATAGTACAAATATGCATCATATTGAGATGCCACCCAATATCTAAGCATTGGGAAATTTGGTCATATCAAGAACTCTTAGGGTTTTAGTAAAACTATTAAAATGACTATTATTCATTGTAGATCCTTTGATCTCTACTTTAGCAAATATTTTATTTTTGTGTGTTTATTTATTTGGAGGTGGGATTTCATTTTAGCTTAGACTCTTGTAGCCCAGGCTGACCTCAAACTCATGACAATTCTCCTATGTCAACCTGCAGAGTGCTGGGATTGTAGGCATCAGACACCACACCCAGCTTTTGAACAAACAGCATTTGCTCCCAAATTGTCCGACATCTTTCCTAATTACTACACATGGTGTTAACCTGTGATGTCTTGAACTATGAAGGCTTGTCCTTACCTGGCTTAAGCCAGAGGCTGTAAATTACATCAAACCACCAGCCTGAATTTAGCCTTCAGTCACATAAAGCTTCTTTATTTTATGGTTCCCAGTTTGTGTTATTTGGTTTTTCTGGACCACACATAAGCCCTTAACATTGATCATTGGTTAAATCTATCTTGTTTTCAGCCTATAGCTCCAGCCTACAAAAATCTTTTTGAATTTGGATTCTGTCACCCAACGTATTCATTATCTTTGAAATCTAAGCAAGTTGAAGGAGGTGTGTTTAATTTGTCGCCCAGCCAGTGTCTCACAGCTGTTCTTCGAAAAATAGAGCATGATTAAAGACCATGTGGAGGAGAGGTAATTACTTTCTTTTGTCCCTGGAGAAGATGGTTTCAAAGTCTTGCAAAACTAAGATATTGAGGAAGCTCAAGGAATTAATCTTCCAAATATTTACTTTCATTCCATATTCATTTCAAACTTTGTTCCACACAGAAACTAAGCTCAGGTTTGTTCTGTTCTCCCTACACATTCTCAAGGTCAGTTTAGAAATTAAATTTCAATCATCTTGGATCCAGAGCTTAGTTCTGAATTTCATTCTAACAACACTTTGCAAATGTTCTAAGATTAGTCTGAATCATTCATTTTCAAAAAGTTCAACTCAATAAAAATAGCATGAGGCTTTAAGAGGTTTTAGTTGAAAATATTTTGTTATACAAGTTTAGCTTTTCCAACTTGAAATTAGAACAGTTTTGCATGATTATCTTATGAGAGTGAGATTACTTGGCTCAGAGTTATAATTTTTAAGATAAGTGTTTGTATTATAGCGTATGCTATTTCTAGATTAAATCATCCTTTTAATGTATTGGTTCATATTTTACTGGGCTTACTTTATAAGTCCAAACTTATTCTGTAATGAACTCTTGACCTTTATATACTATACCATAAAAGAAAGAATAAGTAAAACATATTTTATATATATGGTGTGTGTATGCATGTTTGCATGTGAATGTATGCACATGTGTGTGAGAGTATTTATGTATGTGTGTCCATCATACATCAATGTTAGGTGTCTTCCACAGTTCCTCTCCAGTTATTTTTTTTGAGACATGGTCTCTCACTGAATCTAGATTCACTGATTCAGCTAATCTTAGGAAACCCCTGTCTCTGCCTCCCCAGTGCTGGGATTACAGTCATCTGCTACAACACTCCAATTTTACACCAATACTAAGGATCCAGCAAACACTTTTCCACTAACCACCCCTAGAAGAAAAGACATATTAACCTGAATCAACTCTCTGTAAATATTATATACCTACTATTTATTGGCTTCTCTATAAAAGCCTGACATATGCAGAGTAAATCTAATATAAAATACTTAGATGAGATATATTTGAAAATATTTAGGAATAGATGAATTTGCCATACTAGGGTCACATTGCACTTAGAAAAAATGAGAATAAAACTATTGTGCAGACCATGGCATCTAATTCTGATGTCTTTGGCAGAGAAAGACACACAGGGACTTAACAACCAAATCCCTGACTGTGCATCAGGAATGCACTTCTTTTGCAACATTTTCTCACAGTTGCTAATGATTGTCCTGGTTCTCCCTGAATCTAGAGCCCCCAGTGACAGTAAGGGACACTTCAGAAGCTTTTGAAAGCTTTAGTAGTAGACATACTTTGGGAAATGTCCCTGCACAATGGCATGTGTGAGGTGATTGTGCAAATAGACTCCTGTTCCAGTGGAGCTTGATGTAGGAATGAGTTGGGGAAGACATCACTGTCATTTACATATTCACTTCTTATAAGGTTTTGTAATTCTACTCTCTGATTTATGGTTTTAAAAATACACTTCATCTACAGTGTACTGAGCAAGTTCAGCCTGAAGAGCTGATCGGTCTACAGCCAAAATACATGACAGCTCTCTACTTATATTGCAGTTTATTAAAAAAATAACATTAGATGGCTCAGCCCAGGTTCAATTCCCCAGTACCCACATAAAGCCAAATTCACAAAGGAGCAGGGGCGCCTGCATCTGGAGTTACATGCAGCAGCTAAAGGCCCTGGTGCACCCATTCTTTCTGTCTGTCTCTTTTTTCTGTCTCTCTCTACATGTAAATAAAAGAATACATCATTTTTAAAAATCACATTAAGTAACACTTAAGGTCCTTGTACACACTAGTTCGATTTAACATTGACTACTGGGAAAATTCATTCATTCATTCACCCATTTTTGTGGGCTCTTCAACCAAACCAACTGTTTTACTAAGCACCCCAAGTACTTGGTAATATTTATCTGATAAATCAGGATAACTTGCTCAGTGACGAATTCAAGGTTCAGGGACAGAATGTTGTCTTTATGAACTTTAACCTGATAAACTCTATTCTACTAATATACCAGAGGCTGGCCATATGTGCTCAGCCTCTGAAACAACTAATTTTTGGACTATTTGTCTAATTTTTGGACTATTTGTCTAATTTGTATGGTTTTTTTACATATAATTATACATATACGTCAACATAGGCATCTAAATAAATGAGCTGCTTAAATACCAGAAACCCATACGTGTTACTTTTTATTGTCATTTTTACAAAAAAAAAAACACTTGTAGACAGTGCTTAGAGTGGAAAGTTTGACATTTTTTCCCTTATCATAGTTATTCATTATGATTGTATGTTGTGTTCAGTTACCATGGAGACACACTCCATCTTATTATACCATGAAGAGCTATCTTCTACACTACAACTAGAGACCTTTGTCTTAACGCTCAGGTCACACTTGTGTTCCTGTTTCTCTTAATACAGAGACTCTATTAAGGGCTGAGACAACCGTGAGCCACACTGGTCAGCTCCCTACTTAAAAAGCTCACATTTAGTATAAATGTGTAAAGAAATGAAATATTCCCAGCTTATGGTAAATGTTATGAGGAATACAAACCCTGTGCTGGTGATTTTGGTCGAAATGAGATAGAGGAATTGTTTAGGAACAATTTCTTTAACTATGTTGACTTTTAAATGGAGTTTTCTGGGGCTGCAGAGATGGCTCAGTGTGTAAAGGTATTTGCTTATAAAGCCTGATGACCCAGGTTTGATTCCACAGCATCCACCTAAAGACAGATGCACAAAGTGGCACATGTGTCTGGAGTTTGTGTGCAGTGGCAGGAAGCACTGGCATGCCCATAATTTCTCACTCTTTCTTTCCCTCCCTTTCTCCCTCCTTTTGACAGAAAGAAAGAAATAAAAAGATAAAGGAGAGCTTTATCTCTCATCCAGCACTGGATGGAGTTTTCTGGGACTGCGAGTAGCCTGACTGAAGGGGTGGAAATGGAATGCCAGTCACCCTCACTAGTTAGAGTTGCCTGACTTGGAGTTAGAGTTTGATGTTTGCCCTGTTTGTTTTAAATCTTGTATTGGTTCAATCTGTTTTTGCTATGCCCAATGCCATCTGTTGCGGCTTTTTTTTTTTTTTTTTTGGTATTATGGCTCAGTTAAAGACCTTAGATTATGGGGATGCTTGGACATCATTGGGCTGGGATTAAAAACTATGGAGACTTGGATTTGGAAAAAAAAATGAATGGAGTCCTGAAAGGTAAAGAGAAAAAGAACCACACACCGAAGGAGCTGAAGACTATTTCACACACACACACACACACACACACACACACACACACACACACACAAACAAGGAAAACAAAGGCTCTGATTAAAACAAAAGTATGTGGGGAATTCTAGGAACTACTTGAAGGAGGGGTGGTTGAGCAAACTAGGAATCTACAAGCTGAGATTAGACAGGTGAAATCTAATCTGTTTGAACTGATGAGAAAGTTCTTCAGTGATGCTGTATACATAGTCCATGTTAGACAAGTAAAAAAACCAACTCCACTGCAGTAATTCACAAAATGAGAAAACAATAGAAATAGATCACTTTAGAATAACTGCCTACAATTTACATCAGAGAATCAGCCTAGTAAGAATATTCAAAGAAGAAAAATAAGGAAGGACCTGAAAGATTACTGAACATACAGAAACATATTTCCATATTAATGGATGGGTGAAGATCAATTTTAATATAAATGTTAATTATCCCTCTTTCTCCAAGTCTATGCATCAAAATCCAATTGTTATTTCATGGTCTATAAGGTAGTGTATTAGGTTGGATGATTTGGGAAATATACAGTGATTTTATACCTACCTTATATCATACTTGACTTGGAAGACAGCCCAGTTTCAACTGATCTTTCATGCTGCCAAATTAGATCCAATTTTGAATGCACCAAAAATTCACATTTCAGCGCACAAATATGTAAAATTTACCTGTCTTTGTCATTTGGATCTCACTCCATGAAACACAGAAGGCCAGAGAAAATAAAAGTATTGTAAAATTGTCAAGGGTGTTTTGGAAGATTTATGCACACTGAGCATAGCCTCCCCTGCAGATGTAACTAAAACTGAATAGAAGTTCTGGCACTGACTGACTTTCCATGTTCCGCCCTAGATCTGTACCTGCAGCAGATAACTGCTGTTCTTATTGTATCAGTAACAGCTGTTACAGGAAATAATAGGGAAAAGTCCCAGGCAGTAAGGACAGACAGAAAGGGCACAGATTGTGGTTCTGTCTTGGCGCAACAATACAGTGACATCTTGGATGACTGACTGGGCAGTGAGTTTCTTCAGTAGCTGAGTGTGAAGCTACATTAGGGAGTCTCTAGGACCCAGAGGCAGACTGACCAGAGCTTGTGCCTGCTCTCTGCAGCAGGACAGGCAGTGAGTTGTGTGTAAGGTCTGTCTGAAATGTACAGGAATGAAGGAATCAGTGCCAGCAGTGATGGGGCTTGGCTGGTTATATGCCAAGATCAGGGAAGTTGGATTCGGGAACAGACAGGTTGTTTAATACTTCTGGTGACAATCCCACCTTTCTTGGTACCAAGCAGACCCATAGTGAACATCCGTTGACCTGAAACTATTCCTCATGCTCCTTTCTATTTCGTTAAAACCATCATTTTCAGAAATGATTGTCAAGTTTCTGAACACATCATGCAGGGTGAGGGGAAGAAATCCCTTGAGCAAAACTGCAAACAATCACTCTCAGCCATCAGTGGCTGGAGTGACAGCAACATCTGAATAGTTTGGCACACGGTAATTAGAGATGGAGAGACACAGTTTCAACCACCCTGTGCTATTATTAGTGGAGCTCCCCAGCAGAACAAAGGCAATGTGCTGCCTGCTTACTTTGAGCCTCTCCAGGCAGGAGGACCTGTTTATACTCTGCATGGAGCCTGTGCTCACATCACATGTGCTGCACAAAACTGCTGTCACCAAGGTGACGGCCACCCTCCCAGTGACAGCGAAGTAGAATGAGGCAGCTGAAAACACACTCACCCACAGCCTTGACCATGACCCTGTGGACATCTCTAACCAAAGCCACTATCATTAACTGGTTGATATACTGCAGGAAAAAATGAGCAAGAATTAAAGAGGGGATTATATGTAATCATGGAGGAAAGAAACAGAAGAGAAACATCAAGATACTTGAGTAACCACCCTATTTAAGGTTTAAACCCCGATTATCCTACTTCATCCTAATAGAGAAGTGAATTAATATTCAAAAAACCCAGGGACTACAAAACACATAAACTTGTTTGATAGAGAGCCTGATAAACACTCTGCTAAATAGCAATCTATAAGAGGTTGAAGAGATTATGGAAGAGGAAAAGAAAGATCTCAGATAATGAGTAAGGCTGCATTTCTCTTTAATACTGAGACTATTTCAAAGGAATAAACACTTAGATAGGAATAAATTCATAGGGAGGAATAAGCTTAAAGGGCCAGGGTTACCGTCCTTACATTTCTGGGATTGGATTAGTAGATTATCAAAGTTAGACAAAACAGCAAAGAGGAGGTGTTTTCTCTAATTAATAATAGAGTGCTCGGGATAAAAATTAAAATTTGAAATGACTTTGAATAGAATGGGGAGGAAAATAAGACAAAGTGCTTCATTCTATATTATTCACTTACAACGGAGTCTGTCTTTCTCTAAGATAAAGTCATATGGGTGAAATATTATTGTGCTCTATGGCCAATATGAACTGAGCATTGTGTGTTGATTCCGCTAGATATGTTCCATGACTTTGTTTAAATTTCCTTTGGCTGATTAAACTTCTGAATTTTATTTCGGTCACTATTAACATCTATAAAATTTTGACACTGAAAAACTAAAAAGGCTACTTATTAATTCAATGAGTCTCCAAGACACATTTTCGCCTTAACAGGCTCAGGCATAGATCCAGTCCCAACTTACGCCTGTCATTTTCTGTAATTAAAAGTACACAGTCATATTTATGCATTCTGCCTCCTAGCAGCTGCAGTTAGATTAACTGGGAACAAAGAAAACATTTTGACACAGTTAATTATACAGCAGTTCTCCTGTGCTGGCAAATACCAGCAACCTCCCCGCCTGAATAAGAGCACTTTTTGTTTTAAGTAGTCATGAAAAATTCAATTTAAACCTACAAGGAATTTTCATCCCAAAACTTTGATTCAATAAACATTAAAGCTACCTAGTAACTTACTGAAGACGTGTATCCAATTGTCAGGTTCTGAGAAAAATTATTTAGGGGAACACAATTTCAATCTTTTAAAAAAAAATCTCCCCATGAGAAGAAAAATAGAAATAACACTGAGTTACCTTTGCAAGTCATAATCGACTTGGATATGACAGGTCAACTCCTGCATCCTGCATCACGTTGTCTGTCAGACCAATGTCGCTTCAGGAAAGGTTGCACCAGGCATTGAATTTACACATGGGGCTCTTCACGGACAAAGGAGGCCCTTGTAGCTGAGGCTTTTGAAGGGCAAGAGATGAGCATGGATGTTAGAGACAGGGAGAGCAGAGTGTAATTTTTGCACAAAGCCTGAACCAACCTCCAAAGAGGAAGACCATTTCTAAGAAAAAGCTTCAGTGCTCTGAAAGAGCTGGGATGAGACCATCAGAGCTCTAATAGACAAGAAGCTCAACCCAACGTAAAAGAGACCAGCCTCCAAGAGCCTGAAAGAAACAGACAGGCCACCCTCATGAGTCCTAAATTCCTTAGTTTATAAATCCACCTCTATCCATTCTTCCCTTTTCTTTCTCCCCTATATTATTCTACTACTCAAAACACAATGAAGATCAGTATAGACCAAAGAAAAATGTGTTGGGGCAGGAGAATGTGGAATGATGGCATGGTGGTTGTGGTAGTTTGAATAATGTCCCCCCAAAGAATTAAGGATTTATTAAAATTATTAATTGTCTCCAGGCTTCTGGCTGGAGGAAGTGCCACTTTGGCCTAGCCTCCTGGGGACTGACCCTTTCTAATTTGTATGTAAAATACTAAGGATAGATATGCAAAAGAAGAGCCGGAACCCTGACCTGGAGATCTGCATTTTGTGAATCACAGTGTGTTACAGTGTGCTTGCTTGGTGCTGGTGCTGGGCTTCTGTCTCTGTCTCTGCTTTGATCTGTGAAAAGGAGCCAGCCTTTTTTCCCTTAACTTCCCCTGGGTCTGATACCTCAATAAATACTTTTCCTCCCCATAATCATGCATGCTTTGGAGATTCATCCCAGCGGTGTGTGGCTGACTACGACAGTGGTCCTGTAAATAAATGCAGAGAGGATCATGGTCGATAGAAACTGGTAAGATTCAGTTAAAATAAAGAAGGACTAAAATTTACTTAGTGGTTATAAGAATTGGATTTGAAGTCAAACCCATTAAGGCTTCTGTTTCATATCAGTGAGCTTTGTTTTTTTCCCACTTGTAAAGTAGCAGATTTTTTTTCTTACACCAATATTGGGAATATTCAGTAAGACAATATGTGCGGGTGTTTATGACAGAAACTAGTCAGACCTGTTTAAACAGTTCTCTTGGAATACTAAATGTATACCTTAAACAAAAGAAGAAGAAAAGAAACCTATCTTACTCTCGCAGTCAGCCACATGCCACTGGAATGAATCTCTAAACCAGGCACAGTTTATGGGAGGAAAAGATTTATTTAAACTATAAATTGAGGGGAAGTTCTGTAACAGTGAAAGAGGTTGGCCCTCTTTCACAGGTCCAAGCAGAGAGAAAAACCCATCACCTACAACACACACAGGACAGGAAACAGGCAGGAGGGCCAAGGGGGCGTGCCAAGGAGAGAATTTCTTCCCCTTTATATAGGCTTAGGGTGGAGTCTTGCAACCCTATGCCAGACTTAATGGCTTCCTAAGTCTCTGGAATTTCCTTCCTGCACTGCCCACACAGGAAAGGATGTTTACTTCTAGCTTCTTTGAACTTCTTTACATCCTGCCCCCTTACTGAGAGGCTGCCTTCCCATAAGCATCCTCAGAGACCCACCCAAGATTACTTTGAAAGTTCAAGTTGACAACAAAACTTAACCATCACACTTACCATCCACATAATAGAACAAATGCCTAATGATTCTCTCAGATTAGTGAAGCTACTTAATCATTGCCTTTGTGGTGTGTGTGTGTGTGTGTGTGTGTGTGTGTGTGTGTGTGTGTGTGTGTGTGTGTTTGTACTTCTAATAATGTTTTGCTATACCTTACATGGGAATGGGTGCATTAAAGAAATGTCTAGAAAATTAGTTATTACATGTGAGAAAATGCATGTTGATGATGGTGCCAGAATTAGAACATGCTGAGAGCAAATAATTTCTTTATCAAAATCTTCCTAGGAAGCAAATAATAAATATTTATTCTCAACACATATATTTGCTGGATGACTGTTGGGAATGCATCCTGTGGTGAACCTGTGTGGACACATGGCTAGGCTTTTTTTTTATTGTCTATAATGAGTTACATTATTTAATGGGCAAACAATTAGTTGTTATCCCCAGTTCCCCAATACCCCCCTTCCCTATCCCTAATCAGCTGGATATTCTCCTCCATGGGCCATCTGGATCAGTCCTTGGGGCAGGGGACCATGGATAGCCTAGGAGTCAGCCCGGTTCCACTGGCCCTAGTGTGTTGTTACTGAGGGGGGCCATGACTTTGATGGCTAAGCTTAATAAAATCAACTAAACCCACTTCTATAAATCATCCTTGCAGTTCCTGAAAATTAAGGCCAGACCACATTCCTTTAGGGTGTCCTGAGCAATAAGTACACATCACAGTGATGAAAATCCATTTCTCTGGGACCTTCAGAACCCCTAAAAACCCCACGCTACATTGCCAATCTTGAGGATAATGGTTTTGATAAGCTACTAACCATGTAAATTTCTTAATGATCTCCTAAAAATGTCACTCAGAGAATTTGAGGAGAAGCAATGTGCTATGCTATACCACACTCTACCTGTCACCAGACCCATTGCCAGGGTTGTGTGCTGGGTCACACCCCAAATGGACGCCTCACTGGACAACAGCCAAGATAACTGATTCTCCCTGAAAGATATCAAAGTGGATCTCCAAGAACCACCCACCCACCACTGACTTCCTCTCCCCATGCATCATACATGAAGATTCTGTCTTGTCTGTGTGACATTCTTTGAAACAACCTACCTGCCTATATTTTGTGTGTACAGAGACTCCACAGTAATTTTTAAAGGATGGATCACCCCTAAGGTTATTTAGAAAAACCTTAATATGCATGCAGCTGGTGAAATATGAGAAATTTCATATAATAGGAAATCTGTTTTATTTCTATATACTATTAGATATTCAACTCAAAACAGCTTAAGAACAAAGGGTAATAATTTTCTTCAATAGTGGGAAAGTCCATGAAAGCATGGAGGATCCTAGTGCATAGATAATACCAAAAAAGAAATCTATTTGTTTTTCTAATCTTTCTTTCCTATCAGTGCACTGGTTTGAAAGTAAAATGTTTTCCATAGCCTCATTTCTTTGAATACTTAATGCCTAGCTGGTGGGACTATTTGGGAAAATTTTGGAACCTTTAGGAAGTGGAGCCTCTCTGGAGACAGTGCTACTTTACTGGGGGTAGCGTGGGGGTGTGCTGAAGTGTTACAGCCCAGCGCTTCCTGCTATGTTCCTCTGTCTGCTTCCTCCTACCTGATGTGAAAATGTGACTCTAACTTCCTGATCCTGCCATGCTTTCCCCACCAAGATGGACTTTCCTTAGAAACTGTAAGCCAAAAGGAAATCCATTCCCTCCTTAAGCTATTTGTGGTCCCAAGCAAGAGAAAGTAGCTAATACAATAAGTGTCTCTAATTCATTATTTTTCCCAAGTGGTAGAAAAAAGGAACCAAGCAGTCACCATTTTGTATCTCTATCTCCTGTTCTCAAAGGATAGCCTCTGGGACTGAGGAGATGGCTCAGTGGCTAAAGGCGCTTGCTTACAAAGCCTGCTGGACTGGGTTGATTCAGGCTCAATTCCCCAGTTACCCACTAAAGTTAGATGCACAGAGTGGTACATGTACCTGGAGTTCCTTTGCAGTGGCAAGAGGACCTGGTTCTCTCTCTCTCTCTCTCTCTCTCTCTCTCTCTCTCTCTCTCTCTCTCTCTCTCTCTTTACAAATATATAAATACTATATTTTAAAAAATAAAAGGGTAGGCTCTGAGCACATTAGTCTTTGTGATGAGTTTCTGCCCTTGGTTCATCTGGCTGCTCCTGGGCAGTTTCTATGCTCAGGAGGTTGTCAGCACACTGCTTGATGGCCTCACACCATCCCTTGTAAAGGAGGCAGAAGCCTTGTTTATAACCTTATCAGAATCACGTAGACTAGGATGGGACAATTCCTACAGAAAAGAATGTAAGGTAGAAATTTCAAATACTGTTGGAAATCTATGTGCCTTTTGTAAGTTAAAAATTGGGCTTGAGAATTTTATGGTTACAAAAGTTGTTTGAAAGGCATCCTTTGCTTTTTATTGTCAAGATCCCTGTGAACTCAAGCTGTTATTCTACTACAGTGCCAGCCTATGAAAGTAGATTGAAAGTTTTTTTTTTTGAATCTAGAAACTTGTAAATTCTCAGTTTCTCCAAGTCCCTCACACAGTTGATTTTATGCAAGGCGCCCATTGCTGCCAGTAGGTTCTCGAGTTTCTATTTTGTATTTGGAGACCAAGATAAAGACAGTGGGGTAGAGGTAAGGGGTGGAATTCCACCAAGATCTCTGCCTCTAGAAATGCATGTGTTCAGAGATGCAGTTCTGAAGTTGTGAGCGAGCGAAAGATTGCCAAGCCGGTGGCTCAGTGGGCCAATTCTATGCTCAGCCACATGTCCGCGGCTTTCAGCCCCATCAATGGGAGTTATGTGTACATGTGAACTGAGGACAGAAGTTGGCTGTGTATAAATAGCTCCGCGATGGTGCAAATCTCTTCTTGTGTGGCTGCTACAACAGAGGAGTCTTTTGCAGTTAGTGGCTGCTTCTCTCTCTAGTAAAGTACCCAGGCACTTTCAAGAAATCGTATATCAGAATATTTGATGGAGATTATTTTGTTAAACTCCAGGCAGAACTAACAGTGCATCGCAGCCCCGGACTTCACTTACAGTGGCTGAATTGTCCATCTGCTACTCGCCTTCCCTGAAGCAGCTAGGTGCATAGTGAGATGGGTAATCATCATTGCTAATTAGGGGTTAACAAATGTATCATAACATTCAAGCTGGCTGCTCCCCCAGAAGAGCTACCCAACACCATGAGACCACAGGTTCCTTTGAGGAGCTCTGATGACAACAGAAGGGGCATGGGAAGTGCCTGGCAGGCTTGGTTGTCTACGTTCTGTAGACGTTCTGCCTACAGCCTTGATGTCGCATCCTATATTGTCAGACTGAGCCATCTTCTCACACAGCCTCAGAGAGTCTTTCAAAGTAGAGTGAAGGGTAGACTACTGTTATCCATTCAAAAAGAATTCAAGCTAGCTATGGTAGTGTACCTATAATGCCAGCAGTGAAGACAGTGAGTGAGGCAGGAGGATGGACGGATGGGTGTTTTGAGGTCAGCCTAAGCTACGTAACCAGACCTTATCAGAGAAAGAAAGAAGGAAATATAAAAAGGAGGAGGGATAGAATGAATAAAGGAAAGAAGAAGAAGGAAGGAAGGAAGGAAGGAAGGAAGGAAGGAAGGAAGGAAGGAAGGAAGGAAGGAAAAAGAAAGATTGTTTTCAAGACTTTTATTCCAAGATTTGAAAGATACCAGGTATTTTGAAAATATATCCCCCCCCCGCAATAAATTCCGGTGTTTTTCTGGGGTCCAGCCCTAAGGAGTGTTTGGGGGTGGGTCTGATTTCCAGCTCAAAGGTATGCAGAGCCTTCTGAGCTCTGGCAGGGCCGCTGCTGTTTTGCTTGCTTCTAGTGCTGGCTGTTTGGTGGTGTCTCTCTCTGCTTGGATTTATGAATGGGAGCCAGCTTCTTCTGCCATGGATGCAACTTCCCCTGGGTCTGTAAGATCGAAACAAATCCCTTCCTTGCATAAACTGTATCTGATTTGGAAGCTCATCCCAGCAACATGGAGCTGACTACAACAGATGCCCAATTCTTATTAATTATCATTCTCTTTTCAAACATTTAACCCAGTACTATATTAGTGTTTCATTGCCACCATAACAAATTTATACCCATAGAGTGACTTTAATAACAGTGACTTTTAACAAGTTAATAATTCAGTAACTTGCAGTTATAGTGATCATCAATCAATTGTGGGTCTCACTGGAGGTAGAAGCAAGGTTTGAGAAGGGCCACGTTCCTTTCTACCTCTCTAGGGGAGAATCCATCCTTTTACTCATTCAGGTTATTGCCAGAATCAGTTCCCTCATTTTCTCATCTTCAGTCAGTTGAAAACTGTTCTCAGATTCTTGGGTCTGCCTACAGATGGGGGATCATGGCCCCCTTCCTTTATCTTCAAATCCAGCAATTGCAAATCCCATCTCCTTGTGTAACTCTCTGACTTCCTTCTCTACCTTCCTCTTCCAGTTTTAAGGGTGCATATGATTAGATCAAATCCAGTTGAAAATCTCAGGAGAGTTGTCTCACCATTGTAAAGTCCTTTCTCTTCATCACACCTGTAGTAAGTCTGTTGTCCTGTCAGGTAACATCTTTAAGGTTGCTCAGGTAGAGTTAAGGTATCCACATCTTTGGGCAGCTATTGTATTTCCTACAGAAAAATCTTTTGCAACTTTTAATTAACAAATAACTCCCTTTTAAAAAGTGTAAAAAAGTGTGTGTGTGCATGTGTGTGTGTGCACATGCATGCCACAGGGTATGAGACCTCTCCTACTTTGTTTGTGAAAGGATCTCTCTTATTTTGCCCTTAGGAAGGTTCCTCCTGACTCCCAACTCCCATTTCTGCAGGTGCATTGGGATAACAGATGTGTGTTCCAGGCTTCCAGCTTCACATGGGCTCTAGGGATATGAACTCCAGCAGAGGCTGGCAGAGCAAATGCCTTTAACCCTGAGCCCTCCCCCAGCCCCAACAAGTAGCTCCTGTTTTTTTTTTTCCCCTAGAGGTAGGGTCTTTCTCTAGCCCAGGCTGACCTGGAATTCGCTATGTAGTCTCAGGGTGGCCTGGAACTCATGGTGATCCTTCTACCTCTGCCTCCCAAGTGCTGGGATTAAAGACATCATGCACCAACATGCCAGCTAAAGTAACTATATAGAATGACAAAATAAAGACCTACAGATGGCATAATTCATTATGGTCTTTTGAGTAAGTTAGATCAATTTTTAAGTAAATCAGATTGGACATTTTTAGCTGAGTCTCTCTCTCTCTCTCTCTCTCTCTCTCTCTCTCTCTCTCTCTCTCTCTCTCTCTCTGTGTGTGTGTGTGTGTGTGTGCGTGTGCGTGTGTGATTACTAAGCCAGGGTCTTGCTCTTTGAACTTCAACCTCCTAAGTGCTGGATTACACACTTGCTGCCACTCTTTCTATAAATTTAATAAGATTTATAGGTATTATATATTTTTATGTATTTTATATATTATATATTTTCCAGATCTTTGATCTTGATGGTAACCATACAAATGAGTTGTAATTCAACAATGGCCACACCATATCTTCCTATGATTTCTGATTATCCATAGACTGTAAACATGAATAATGATGACACGAGACCACCTCGTCACTTGCTGTTCTTTGTTACTACTTGTTGAAGTTTATTTTTGTAAGTTAGTAAAATGAACTTAGTCACTAAAAGTATCAGTACATGTGAAGTGTCATGAAATAATACATAACCCCCATCCCACACTTATATGGCTCACAGAAAAATAGAGAACTTGATAGAGAATAATTATATCTGTAGGATTAATTCGTGAGGAATCAAGCTTAATAAAGATATGTCATATACTTGAAGATAGTCTCTTTCTTCAAGAAGTTAATACATCTTTATCAGGAAAGCTAATCTATGGATCAATACTGCCAGAGCAGTATGATTAACTCAGCAGCAGGTGCATCTTCAAGTTGTAGTGATGAGTCAGGGAGTATCTGCATGTGGAGCAAGGCTGGAAGGGTTTCTAAGAAGAGAAGGTTTTTGAGGTTTATCCTGAGAGACCAACATGACTTGTCCAAGTGCACTCATATGTGTATAGATGGGCAGGGCTTCTAGGTAGAAGGGGAAAACTAAGGTGTTCCTCTCACCTTGAGAGGTGGGGAGGCCTGCAATGCAGGTGTGCCTGTGTCTCCTTGGCTGGGAGCTGGGGGATAGTTAGTCACTTGCTGAGTTAGAAGTAGAGGAGGGGGCTGAAGAGATTCCTCAGTGGTTAAGGCACTTGCCTATAAAGCCTAATGACCCGCGTTTGATTCCCCAGTACCCACATAGGGCCAGATGCATGGAGTGGCACATGCATCTGTGTTTGCAGGGGCTAGAGGCCCTGATGTGCCCAGACTATCTCTCTCTCTCTCTCTCTCTCTCTCTCTCTCTCTCTCTCTCTCTCATCTCTCTTTCTCTCTACAAATAAATAAGTAAAATACATTTTTTAAAAAAGTAGAGGAGGGGAAAAGTAATTTCCAGATGGAGAGAATGGTACCTCTAAGGACTGGAGGAAGCAGAGAATGAACATGTGGTTAGAGGAACATAGAACAGGTCAGAATGACCACAGCATAAAGGTGATGGATGGAGCAAGGCCCCACTAGAGATTAGCAGGTCATGAGATGGCTTTAAGCCTCTGATATAATATGATCTTTTCAAGAAAAATTACAGAAAACCACTTAATGTGCTTTAATCAAGGCAGAGAGATAACAGAATTGCTTCCTGCTGGATCCCTTTATCTTTTTGTTAACTGAACAAGCTGCTGGGCTTCCTCTCCACACCAGAACTCATTTACTATCTTTCCATCCCAAAATGCCTCATTCTTCACTCTCTTTATCCACATCAAGCAGAGCGCAGAGGTTTCTAGGGATGATTGACAGATATTCTAGTCTGCAAAATCACACCCAAAAGTAGCATTGGACTTGCCTAGGATCAATGGAGACTGAACCAAGCAGAGGATCCTCCCTGGAGCCAATCCATGCCTGGCCAGCTGTAGACAATGTCCCCTGGCTCTGCACTAGGAGAATGGGCAGAGGATGTACATGTCCACTTAGAAAGATGATCCAGGAGTATTGCTGTCACATCTAACTTGGTGATGCCATTGGAGGGGTAAGGTGAAACATAAAGAAGCATTTTACAAATATCAGAAGGAAAGAAATTTGAAATAAAGCCCCTGGAGGTAAAGTTGTATGTAACACACTCTGTTCCCACAGTGGTAGGATATTTGTAGCTGATAATCACTGCTAAATGAGAAACAAGAACTAAGCAGGGACTCAGGGTCAATGGCTCATGCCAGAAATTGATCAGAGGTAGAATTTAACTGTTTGTCAGGGAAACAGAGGCACTAAAGCTTAAAAGACAAAAATGAAAAGGAAGAAAGAACCTGGAAGCTGAAAGTCGGGGTATTTAAGGACAGGCGCTCACGGCACTATGCAATTCAAAGCTACAGTAATTGTCAATTTTTCCGATTCACACTTTCTTCCTGAACACTAAGTGGTCAGAAGAATATAAAATTTATAAGAATCAATGGAAGGTGTGTGAGATCTGATCTCTGAGCTGAGGGGAAAAGGAAGTTTCTCAATCTTGTTCTTCAAAGGAATCTCCAGTGACTCCCTATCTGTAATAGTGATGAGAAGGAATATCTCATACTTCACTCCTATATGTTGTCCTGTAGTTACTCTGCAAAATAACGGACACAGACAAGCAAATTTTGTGTTGGAAGATATGCTCTCCTTTGCAGAGCTCAAAACTATAGTTGCTTTCTAATACTTTAATGTATATATATATATATATATATATATATATATATATATATATATATATACCAAAGGCTTTTTTTTTAAGTTGCCTGGGTATCCTCAGGGAACAGCAAGTTAATATGTTTTTTTTTTCTATTTTAAACTTTTTTTATTGACAACGTTCATATGTATAAACAATATACCATGGTCATAATCCTATACACCATTCTCCTTTTCCTCCTCCCAAATACCCCCCCACACACACTGAATTCCTTTTTCTGTCCAACGACTTTGGTGTCATCATTTTTTCCCTCTCCTGTTCTGCAGGCCTTGTGTAGGCAGTTTCAGCTGCTGTGAGGTCGTGAATACCAAGACCACTTTGTGTCTGGAAAACAGTATTGAAAGTACCCCTCCTTTGCCAAAGGTTTTTGTTTGAAGAACCAAAGAGGAGAAAGAAAACACTCCATCGATAAAATGTGACTAATAAACGTGAAACTAGGAAGGGGCGAGAGGGAAGATGAAGTGAGAAGAGAGAAATTGTAGGAAGATCGGGTTGATGGTTCAGTGCGGAATCAGTGCCTTTGACCTCAGTGTTCTGCTAGAACAGTTCACTGCCCGATGGAAATCACACGCTCTGTCAATCTCAGGAAGTGAAATGGACAGTCATGTCAGGGACAGTGGAATTCTCCCTAAGCTGTAGCACTGCACGAAAGCATTCCAGCATTGATCATGGAAGTATCGTGCCTTGGAAGTGAGATTTTGGTATGCTGGGCCATCTGGTGAGAGGCAACTTGTCAATCTCCCAGATGGTTTGTGAAAAGAGAGAGACTTGATATTGAATTGAGATCAGCATGTGAAAAGAGCCATGAAATCACAAATGGAAAAGCCATTCTTCCCGACAGTATTTGAAAACTTCACCAAGTATATTACAGGAACTTTTCTGTGGTCGGAAGGAGCACATCTAAAAGTTGGTAATGTTCACTTTGCCGCAGTTTTGATAATATATACCACATTGCTTTCCCTTCTTTTACTAGGCACCCCATTAACCTGATGGTGTCAAATAAGGGGGAAGAAATTGATATCCCATTCGTTGATTTTTTTCCTTTTACGTTTTTACTTATCTTCAAGCTTTTCAAGAGCTCTGTGTGTGGAGAGCTAGAAGAATGTGACATCTTGAATCAGCCTCGCTAAAGAAGTGTTCTGAAGGGTCATGGCCATGTTTGTGAAATGTACCACATGACTTGGAGATGAACTGCTCCTTGCATTTGAATTTCTGAATAAATGCCTTTTAGAAGGCATTTATTTGGAAGGTGCGCACTATTGATTCTGAAATTATCTGATCAGGAAGCATTATACTCACAATGTGACATACTTCCTGTGTTCCCATAATTCAGAGATTTCAATGTGAACAGTGTTCAAAAATTGGAATTTTTAAATGCTACATATTTATTATCCTCATTATATTCTTTTTTCCCAAGACAGAGAACCCATATATATATGTATGTATATTGTATATATGTATATATATATTGTCTTCTATTTTAGTTAAACCTGATAATGATTTAGTCTCATATTAAAATTCACCTTCAAATTAGTGCTATCATATGTACAATAAAGTTTATTTTTCAAAATTTTAATTTTTAATTCATGTTGTATCATATATTTTTGAGATAAATAGGGCTTTCTAAAATATGAAACAACCGAATCACTGTAGATTTAAACACATGGGGCAGAGTATAAGCCATAGATAAAATTTGACCTGGTATTTATTTTCACATTCAATTAAGATGTCAAACTGTCCCAAAGGCTATAAAAGTGCAAGCATTCAGCAGGGGCTTTCTGTTGTGATGATGAATCTGCTGTTTAGTTATTTTTGTGTGTTTTCCCATCTTTTTTCTGTATTCTGTTAGGCCCTTGGTTAGTCCGCTGGGTACCAGTTTATCCAACTCTATTAGGAAGTAGACAAGTTGAGTGAAAGGAAGATAATGTTAGACAAATAAGTGATTTTTAAAACTCTTTTTAATGTGGTAGGGTGGGGGTAGGGATCCTTAGCTTGTGTCTCCAGGGAATTCAGGCATGCCTGAATTATGTCAGACGGGAATGACATTGATTGCCTCACAGATGACAAGCTCCACGGGGAAAAATCAAAATAGAAAACACAAGCTTAACCCAGAAAATGTCTTTGCTTTTTTTAAGAGGAGGGTGAATTTTGAATTTTGAAGCTAGTACTTGGTAGATCAGATGAGACAGCTTATCAGAAATGATGGAGTGTGGAAGGGCAGAGGTGCTAGCCACAAGTACGAGGATCTCAGAGCAAATGCCTCATGCAATGCTCACAGCACCTAAAGGAGTTCTGTGAAGGAAAAAGACCAGTGTCTCAGGTGTATGGAGGGCCAGCTGCTCTGTAATTGCCGTTATTACTGTAATCGTGCACCCACTTGTAATAAAGGACACGGTCATTGATTAACACAATATGTGGCATATAATTTGCACTTAATAAATGTCCTTAGAAGGTTGACCGTAACATACAGAGGATGAAAGGTTACCCTAAACACAGTGAGCCTAGGGAACTCTTGACAGTGTTCTACGTATAAAGATGAAACTTGTTGTCAACAAGGAACACTATTCCATAGTTAAGAGACATAGCTGGTGTAAAAATATTTACCGCTGCATAGAACAAATACACCTGTCTCACAGCTATTCTATATTAGTTAATTTCAGTTTTATACTTAGGCTATAAGTACAGGTTACTCAAAGTTAATTTGAGTATGACAAATTTTACTTTTCAAAAAGAAAATGAGAGATGGCTCAGCAGTTAAGGCTCTTGCCTGCAAAGCCCGATGACCTGGGTTCAATTACCCAGTACCCACGTCATGCCAGGTGCACAAAGTGGCACATGCGTCTGGATTCCATTTGCAGGCTGGAGGACCTGGTACATCTATTCTCTCTCTGTCTGTCTCTCTTCTTTCCCTCTGCTGGCAAATAAATACGTAAAATATAAAATAAAATTGTTTAAAAATAAAACAAATGTACTGAAGTATTAATTATAGCCTTTAGGGACACACATTATACTCATGCCATAGTAATGATTATGGAGAAAGCAGGCACACCTCTAACAAGGTACATGCAGCAGGTGATACAATCATGTTCATAAGACAGTGTGCATCTAAATTGCATTTATACAGATTTCCTCATTTGGGCCTCACAGTAGTCCCGTGAGATAGACATGATTACTTTGCTCCAGAGGCGAAGAGACTGTAAGATGACAGGGAATTTTATTCCATGCTTCCTTGCTCCCCTAACAACTCTCTCAGCTTCTTTTATCAAGGATCTGATTTTCCCTTACCAGAGGCAAATACTGCATTTTATTAAGTGGCCTTTAAAGACTCAAAAGGCACGCTCATTCAAAAATTCTTCTCCACCATCGCTTGCCTTCAAAGAGATAGCCATTGACAAAGGCGGCCTACCTTTAATAAAAGCATGGCTCATTTTGTCATGAGCAGTCTGCTCCTTCAGAAATTACCATGAAACAGATTGAGAGCTAAATATGAAACGCTGTGCGCTCCAGTTAAAGCAGAGACCTCATTTCATTCAGCTCAATTCTAGACAGATAAGATGGGAGAAATGACTAAAAAATTATCTTTTTTTTTATTACGGTACAACACTTCCCAATGCAAGGTTGAGACAATTTATAGAAGGAGTAGTGTGACATAGTGTGACTGGTGGCACTGGCTCTCTGGGGGTCTCTCCTGTCCAGACAGCATTAGTCATACACTTTCAAATACATTTGGCTAGTCCACAGACAAACCGGATTTTTTTTTTTAAGGAGACTAATGATCATTGGACAAATTCGTTAAGCTTGTAAAAACTCTATTACCCATTAATGTTGCTCTTCTACAGCTTCTACAGAAACGCTAATAAATTAAGTGAAAAGAAAAAGAAAACAAACAAAACCCTTATCTTCAGGTATGTTTTTTCTTTGCAAAAGCAATTTCACACACCAGCCTGATGGGGAATAATGGGCCTTCCAGTGATATAATTTTTTTTTAATGCAACTTGACATGCAAGTCATGGATAATTAATTATGTCTTCTATTTACACTTTGTCAGATAAGAGGATTCAACAGAAGAGCTGAGAGGAACACAGAACACTACGATTAATCTGTTTAATTTGCAAATCTAATGCAATCAAAAGGAAGACATTAGTGTTAAAATTGTTGTTGTCCTATCTTAAAGCGAAAGACCCATCTGATGGGGAAAAGTCACAAAAAGCCAGCACAATACAAAATCTCATGAAGGTTTCTCAGGTGAGGACCTAAGCCTACCTGGCTGGATACAGTCATATCCCAGACTGTGGAAGCTCTGGATGTATAGAATTGAAAGGAAGCAGCCTCCATATAGCAAGCTACATTCTAGCTTTGTGTAATTGCCTAACAAAGTATGGAAGACACACACACACACACACACACACACACACAGAGAGAGAGAGAGAGAGAGAGAGAGAGAGAGAGAGAGAGAGAGAGAGAGAGAGAGAGGAGAGAGTGCAAACTGGAGAAGATGATGAATGAAGTTACAAGCTGCAGTTTTTACATTTATAGGAATCTGACAGTAGGTTTTGCTCTGGGAACCCATGACTGGTAGATTGATTGACAGAAAGGAGTGACTGCAAGGAAGATTTCAGATGATCAAGTGTTGTCAGCAGCAGTAAGCTGTGCCCCATATCTGTCCTAATGGCATTCAGCACCAAGGACATAGGTGATGACCTGCAGCATGAGAAAGTGAGGGAGGAAATTGGTAAGCTAGTGAACTGAGACATGAAATCCAAGCAAGGATTTTCGCACCAAGCAAGACTTCCGCACACAGAGATCTCATGGTCAAACAGGCCAGGGTTCATCTTAGCTACTTCAGAACATCTTTGAATCTCAGTTTCCCCACAACTGAAAAAGTGATAATGGCTTAGTGGTTAAGGCATTTGCCTGCAAAGCTTAAGGACACAGGTTCCATTCCCCAGTAACCACAGAAAGCTAGATGCATAAAAGTGGCACATTGCATCTGAAGTTCATTTGCAGTGGCTAGAGGCCCTTGCCTGCCCCTTTGTCCTCTCTCTCTCTCTCTCTCTCTCTCTCTCTCTCTCTCTCTCTCTCTCTCTCTCTCTCTCTCTCTCTCCCTGCTTGCAAATAATTTTTGAAAAATGAGAATGATGTAAGCTGTGGTTAGGAGGATTGTTGTGAGTTCAAGGCCAGCCTGGACTATAGAGTGAATTTCAGTTAGTCTGGGCTAAGTGAGACAGGGCTGTAAAAAGGTGGGAAGAAGTTTATAGAAAGCCCCTGGAAAGTCTCCAGTACCCAGCAGTCCCTCAATAACTGCTAGTGATGATTAATGTCACTCATCCTCCCATTCTCAATAAGATAATGAGGCTTCAAAGAACATATCATCTAATTCCTCATAGTGCTTGGCTCCTGTGGAATCAGCCAATATGAATGACACTACTAGAGAATGCTTGATTCTGAGCCTTGATTGCTGCGTTACTAGTATTCCCTTGACACCCTAATGAGGTTGGTTCCAGGAGCCCTGAAATGCCAAAATGCATGAACACTCAAGTCCCTAAATGGTGCAATGCCTGGGCACATCTTCCCATGTACTTTATGTCACTTCCAGCTTACTTACTGACCCTAATAGAACATAAATGCTATGCAAATCAGTGCTCTACTATAGAAAGTATATATGTCCACATGCAGCAGGAACAATTTTCTCTCACTATTTTCAACTTACGCTTGGATAAATCCACTGATAAAAAGGGTGGCTGTAAATAGTTCTGCTTAACTGTTTACTCACTATCACCACCATAGAGACTGACAGACCTTCAGGACCCCACAGTGAATACCAATAATCCCACTGAGGAGCGCCCCTCTGTGGAATGAGAGCAGGGAGAAGGGATAGATAATACCTGAAAAAATTAAATTAAATTTAAGAAATAGTGCTGCCTAGACTCTATTTGTTTTTTGGCTAGCGAGATGTAATTTTAATTTGTAGATTTAAATGAAGAATAAACCTATAGAGGACATTGTACAATTATGGGAGCATATTAACACAACTTATAATTATTGTCACAATGGCAATTTTTAGTCACATGAAAAGGATATGAATTTGAAAGTCTGTTTACAAAAAAAGAGTCCATCTATTTCCCATTTATATGAAGTGTGCATACAGATTAACACACAAACAACGAGAGCCAAGGGAGTTTAAGTCTAGGGACTAATTTACCGAACTACCCAAGCAACTGAGGATTATTTTATCTAATTAAGACAGAGCACACCTATTTAGAATTAAGCATTTGCATTTAACGGCAAATTCAGAATTGTAAAAGCAATTAAAGCTAAAATGAGTTATGAGAATTTTTTCCTACACATGCTGCTAAAGCACTATGGAGCGGAAACCACCTTTGCATCCGTACCTCTGACTTCTCAGCCTCCTCCAATCTAAACCCATCTACCCTGCCTTATTCCAGCCCCTGACAACTCCACTTACATCTTCTCATATTCCTACTGACCAATAGTTCAATATACAACCTGCCTGTGAATAGTGTTTGGTTAAGGGCTACACATCTTCTGTGTTTCCATTTTCTTAAATATCCTTATTTTTTCTGCAAGCATAATTATTATTTTCCTCTGTTCTTCTGAATGCACTCTTTATAAACTCTATGGAAGAAAGAGACAGGTGAAAATTTCTTTCCTTATAAAATCAGGGCTTCTTCAATATACAGTTCTGTCACATTGATCTGCAAGTTCATAAGGCTTCTCTTACAGTATCAAGTAATATATTGTCCTGTAACATTGGTACATTTAATTTTATTTCCACTTATATTACAGGTGTTTTACTGATGGCATGACTTTGTTCTAGAGACTATTAAAACTGACCAAAGTGCTTTTCTTTTATGCACACTTGAATATGTGTTTGAGGACTGACTGGTTGAAATAATTACGCATATTTTCATCTTCGTAAATCTTCTATCTCCACGCTTCTCCCATTTTACTCAAACTGTGTAAGATTGTCTTACACTTTCTATTGAAGTCAAATTTATTTTATATTATTCCCAGATATTTTATACAATAATCACTGAAGAAGGAAGACTATTGCTTCAATAATCTATTTTGGGCTTTCCTCCTATGATAGTAATTTCCATAACTTCATTTTCATTTAATTCCCTGAAGAGTCATTAAGATGTACCTTTAATGTTGATGTGGGAATGATAAGTGGAGATGTCTTAGCCCTTGGTCCTTTTTAAGGATTTACTCAATATAGTTCAACATGCAAATGACTTCACAATTAACTTGTGTTTGGAGCTAATAGTGTTTTTGTTAGAAACCTGACATACTTTCTTAAAACAGTTCACATTTATTTAAATATCATTACTCGCCCTGAAAATATAATTATTGTCTTTCTGAGGCAGTCACTATAGACAGCCAGTAAGTTAAAAATCAAAGAAGAAAAATGGCAGGCATAATAAAAATATAAAATAAACAACACATTTAAACTTTTTCTTTATAATAATTATAGTCTTACAGAGAATTGCAAAGAAATGTGCAAGAAAGGTCCACACACCCTTCACTCTGCTTCCTCTTGTGATGGTAATAATACCTATTAAAATAAGGAAACATCCAAATTATGAATCTGATGTTAGTACAATGTATGCAAGTTATTAGGTTTTTCTAGTCATATATGTGCTTGTGTGAGTATGTATGTGTGTGTTTAGTGACCTAACCTTACACTTTTGTCACATGTAATTAATAATGTAATTACCTCCATTATCAGTGTAACATAACTATCATCACACAGCTTCCTCATGCTGTCATTTTATAGACACGTATACCTCCTCATACCCAAATCTCCAATCCTGGGCAACCAAGCATCTGTTCTGTATCTTCATGGCTTTGCTATTTTGAGAATCTTATAAAAATGGAATCACACTGTGCATACAGCCTTGTACGATTTTTTCACTTAGCATACTTTATTGAGTTTCCTTCACACTACTGAGCGTATCAACAGTTCATTTACTTTCATTGCAAGGTAGCAACTTAGTGCTTTAGTGTGTAAATACCTCAGGTGTGTAACCATCCACACACTGAAGGACATTTGTGATCAGTTGGCTAGTGCAAAGGTTCTGTGTATATCTATGTACAGGTTTGATGAAGAAAACCTCAATGTTTCTTATATGGCTAGTTATTATCTAAGACAAAGGTTTTCAGAATTGGGTGGCATGGGTGTTATTGACAAAATACTGCATAAAATATGTTAGGTAGTATATTTGGGAAGGGGAACCATCTGTCCTGGTTTGCTGAGAACAGGTCAACCTTTGTCAGCGATCTGGCATAATGATCCCTTCACTCTCAGAAGTGCCCCAGTGGGTATGATGAATTATACAACCACTAATGACCACACTCCTCCCGCACAGCCATGATGTCACTGAATTCCGGGAGGTTTCTATCTTGTAATTGTTCTGTGAATCTGTGGAGTGACTCTCTGGAATTTGAGAAATGAGATGGTCTTCTTGCAATGGAAGAGAGTCTTGCTGAAGTCTCTACTGCCCCTGCCTGCTTGCTTTTCTCTTGATTTTATGGTTGAGGACAATTTTGAACTGCTCACATGTGGTCAGTTTGAAACAGCTGTAAGGTTGATTATAATTATTCTAGCATTGGTCACAGGCTAATATTGTTCCAAAGACAATATTAAATGAGATACATCCCTGCAATGGGTATGCCCTGGGTCAGGTCTCAACTCTTGGCTGATCACTCTGTCCAGGGCATTGAGGTCAAGTAAGATGATGGTGCCCACTCACATGGAGTACAACATAGGAGGAAATTCCAAAGAGAGCAAGTTGGAGGTGGAGAGATGATAGGCTGGACCACAGGAGGAACTGGAGGGACAGTGATACCAGCCACACTGTTGTATGTCTTCCATGAGGAGGTCAGTGCACTGCACAAAACACAGCAGAATTCACAGCCCAATCCTATTACCTGTGGGTTTTTTTTTATTTTTCACTAGAATGCCCATTCCTTGGATTTTTTAGGCATATAATTTAACTGTGAAAAGTGGGATAATAAATTAATGTCAATATTGCATTGCAACGTTTTACTAGATAATTCCTTTTTAACCAATCACTGTCATGGAAGCATGAAGATAAGCTGGGGTCTCCTTGCTCACCAACTCCATGTTCCCCTCCTTCTGCAGTTATGATCAATATCAATGATGTGATGATCTATGACATTAATTAATTAATCAATGCAAACACATCTAGAAATAGCATGCAATTCACTCACAGATCTATGGCTTAATGTTACAAATTCCAGAAGGCCGAAAACATTCACGTCTTGCAAAGAATCATGATACATTTAAGTGAAATAAGCATGCACACAAGGGCAGTGTGACATGTTAAAAATTATACACACATGCACATCCATAGAGAAAACATTTGGAAATATATATCCCTAGAGGGTAATTATTGAGAGAGAGAGAAAGAAAGAGAAAGAAAGAAAGAAAGAAGAAAGAAGGAAGAAAGGAAGGAAGGAAGGAAGAAAGGAAGGAAAGAAAAACTTTAAAACAATTTTAGAAATAGAAAACTGTGGCTAGAGAGATTGCTCATTGGTTAAGGCACTTGCCTGAAAAGCCTAAGGACCCAGGTTTGTTTCCTTAGTAAGCCAGATGCACAAGGTGATTCATGCATCTAGAGTTTGTTTACAGTGACTTGAGGCTCTGGCTGTTCTCTCTCTCTCTCTCTCTCTCTCTCTCTCTCTCTCTCTCTCTCTCTCTCTCTCTCTCTCTCTCTCTCTCTCTCTCAAGTAAATAATAATAAAAGAAACAGACAACTTTTTCTTTCCAGTTAAAAATCAAAGAGTTTTAGTATCCAAGTATGTATTTCCTAATAATGATGGTATAATCATTTACTAATGTAGATGTTATGTTTTGTGGTATTTGGCAGGAACACTCTGTGTATTAGTTCCTGTTCTCATTGCTATGACAAAATGCCTGACAAAAGCAATTTAAGAGGAGTTGGTTTTTGCTCATAGTTTAAGGCACAATGCAATGCACAGTGATGAAGAAATCCAGGAGGCAGGTGGGTGAGGCCTCCGCTCACAGTGTTTCCACAGTCAGGAAGCAGAAGGAGATAAATGGCCATTCCACTCACTTTCTCCTTTTTTTCTTTTTATTTATCACAGGACCCCAACCATGGGATAGTATCATTCACTGAAATTTGGAGTGGGTCTTCCCTGTTGGGTTAACCTTTCAGACCCTCACAGACACACCTAGACCAGGAAGTCTGTCTACTACTAGATCTTTCCAAATCTGCTCAAGCTGACAATGAAGATTTGCCATGATATTCCTAGGGTTTTTTTATTACTCTTTATTTCTTATTACACTACTGAGGTGGTTTGAATCTGGTGTCTCCATCAATTCATGTGTTTTGATGCTTGGTTCTCAACTGATGTCAACTTGCTGAAAGAGGTGTGTCATTGAGGGTGGACCTCCATGTATATTCGGCCCTAGCTTGCCTGTAGTGATGCCTCTGCTCTACCAACTTTTCCCGCCATCACGAAGCTTCCCTTAGAGACTATAAGCCGAAATTAAACCTTCTCTCCCATCAGCGGCTTTTGGTAGGGTGATTTGTCTCATCAACATGAGGTGAACTGCAGCACCAACCATGATAACCAGAAATCCATCCTATAGAAATGGTACTTAAACATCTCTTTTAAGAACCACAAAAAAATGACATTGGAAATTCCTTGTTAATCTTGGAGAAATGATGACAATGACAATGAGCCTATGGCAGCTGCTCCAAGAATAGAAATTTTCAGAAATTTTGATTCACTAAAGATTAAAAAAATTATCAAACTCTAAAAACTAATCCACTCATGAAATAATTACTGATATCATTTCTCTACTCCCCAGATGCAACTCCTTGTTATAAATTCAATGAGTGGTAAGAAAATTTCCTTTCTGCCATTTATGTGAAAGAATCAATTATTTGATCACGGTTCCCACCTATCTCCAACCCTGATTTACCAACAAGCAATAGGGAAATCAAAGCTGTAACAAATGATTACAACCAACCCAAAATTTAGCACTTGCCAGGACAGTAAGACACTATTAATATAAATCTCTGGCATGATTACTTAGTGACTTTCAACTCACTAATGAAATATTGAATCATTTAAGTAATAGTATTTGTCTTAAGTACATTTTTTGTATTTTTGTTGTTTGCAAATTTTAATCATTCAAGTGTTTGGTTAACAGGCTAATATTGCAATGAACACAACACTAATTTATTTAGCATGTTGAACTTGATGTCCATGTTACAAAACAAAAACTTGCCTCAGGATTTAGCTCGTGCATTATCTTAAGTCTCTAGACATATAATTATCTCTCCTCTAGCATCCCACATTTTCCTCTACTAAAAACTGTCTAGAGTTGGAGAGATGGCTCAGTGGTTTAAAGTGCTTGCTTGCAAAGCCTGACAACCCAAGTTAGATTCTCCACTACTCCAAGCAACAAAAAAGTAGCATATGCATCTGGAGTTCCAATGCAGTGGCAGGAAGCCCTGGCATGCCTATTCTTTCTCTGTCTTCTCCTTCTCTTGAAAATAAATTAATTAAATAACAGCATCTAAAAATGTCTGTATTTCCTTTTTCTGTGTCTGCATTTGCAGGTATTTATCTGACTTTATCCATTTATACCTACACCAGGTAATTCTTGGCACCACATAGGTTCTCAATAAGTGTTCAACTGACTGAATATAATTGGATAATAAGTCACTAGCCAGTACTCCAAATGACAGACTTTGAAGAAAAAAAATTACTGCTCAATGTTTCCATCTCAGATTTAGAAAATACTGAACAGGGGAAGCAGCCTCCTGAAGGCGCTTGCGTGCAACTTAACATACAAAGAGAAATGAATTAGAAATTAAAGCCAGCATCCAGAAGCAGGAGGACAAGGGTTCATTAGTAATCAATTTCTGATCCAGAAACAAGCACAGAAACTTAGCAAACGACTTCAGATTGTCAACACAGGAAGCTGGAACATCGTTGGAATTCTCTGACATTTGATTTGCGAGGACCAAACCCAAGCTCCTAAAGGTGGCATTCAGAAGAAATCAAGTATCAATCAGTACCCAGGGTCAGAGCTGGTCTGTGGATAGACTAAGGGAACTGAGAAACAGGGACAGAAATTGCCATTTTACCATCAATCAAATTGACATAAGTTAGAAATTTCTAGTTTTTTTTAAACATGGGATGATGCATGACAGGGATACCAATGATCATTAAGCTATGTAGGGACAGAAAGGGACCTACAGGTCTGATGTGGAAGACAGGGGGTGATGATGAAGAAAAGTAAGTGAGGGCTAGAGAGATGGCTCAGCGGTTAAGGCACTTGCCTCCAGTGCCCAAGGCCCCAGGTTCACTTCCCCAGGACCCACATAAGCCAGACCCACAAGGTGGTGGCCCTGGTGCGTGCTCTCTCTCTCTTTCTCTCTCTCTCTCTGCTTGAAAATGAATAAATAAAATATTTTTAAAAAAGAAACGTAAGTGAGGGCGTGGTAGATTCATAATGTTTTCTCCTCTATACACAAGCCACTCACTAAAAATATTTATTGGGCCAAAAAGTAAAGATAAGTCAAAAGTCTCAGTTATTTGAAAACAGTTAAATGAGATAACACAAAAATGAGAAGCATTTATCATTTCAACCTTATGTACATGACTATGAACCGGTAGATATTTGGCATTTCTTCCTTTTAAATCTGACTTTGAAGCTACACAACTGACCAGTTTAAAGGCAGGTTCATTTGGTTTCCATGTGCTTTAAGGTAGAAACAGCTCTGATAGAAAGACACACTATACCACTTGCTTCAGGAAGGCAAAAAGGTAAATAAAAGGATTTAATAAGAAATATACTTACTGGGATACAAAGAAGATGTAGTCTATTTATTTTCATCAAACTTCCTTTTTTTCTCCTATTTTTGTGTAATAGGTGTGATGTCTGTGTGTGTTGTCTATGCATGTGTGTGAGCCCCCATGTGCTCAGTTACCGAGACCAGAGGAAGATATATGGCTCTTTTACCTTATTTACCCAAGACAGAATCTCATGGAACCTGGTATCTCCCTGTTTTCCACTAGACTGGCTAAGCAGGGAGCCCCAGCTCCTGTCTCTGCTTCCCCTGCCCTCCTCAGCACTGGGGCTACAGGACTGCATAGCCATGTCTGCCTTTTTACATGTGTGCTGGGCATCAAACCAAGGTCATTATGTTTGCATAGCAAACGATGTTAATCCCTGAGCCATCTTCCTGGGCTCGTATCAAACTTTCTTCAGTTCATTGTCTAATTTCTTACAGAGAATGCATGCAAGTTACAATTTATAATCCAGATCTCAAGTTTAAAGTCTCTCTAATTGGATTCTGTTTCAGAAATATTTTTTTCTACATATCTATTATTTTTTCCTCTTTTGTCTTGGGGAGAAAGGAAAGGAAAAAAATCTTTTATTAAGATAGCTTTTCAACTTTGTCACAAATACCCTCTGTTCGTTTTCTATTAAAACATAGATGTAAAAGGAGATGTCTTTTAAGCATCTAAATTCCTCAAGAAGGAAGAAATCTTTCACTGGAGAATTAGATTGAAAGAGAGTTTAAACATAGGAATAAGATATGGCTTTACTTATAGAAAGAAATCTTAAGATACTATTTGCAAAGGAGAAAATATCCTCGAGATCCCGAGACACACTTAGGAAAAGAAAACAATGAGGAATTAGTGAACTGCAAATTGCAGTGGAGGTTTTAAAGGAAAAATTTTTAAATATTCTTCTTAATGACTTATAAAACCATATGGAACCTTCTGGAATCATAGTGCCAGGAGGAAGAAGCGAACCTTTCTTTTCTCTCCTATATCATCCACACTCTTTCTTCCTTTGCTTGTGTCTTATTCACTATGCTGTTAAAAATAAATACTAGTCATGAAGTGACTGTCAGGTCTTTATTTAAGCAGAAAACAAGGGTGAGACCCATAAGCCTTTAAAGACACTACAGGCCATTGGGTTATGACCCTGAATTAAACACTATCATGGGTGTAACCAAAATGAGCTGTAGAAATGTTTCTGGTAAGAATTTTTTATTTTATTTATTCATTTTTCAAGCAGAGAGAGAGAGAACAGCAGGGCCACCACCTTGTGGGTCTGGCATATGTGGGTACTGGGGAATCTGGTAGGAAATTTTTATGACAAAACATGAGAGAGCTTTCTACCACTAGGAAGCAACTAGGGATGGTGTGACCGCAAGGGTGTAGTGTTAGGAAAAAGGAACTAAAAATACTGTCTGCATATCAGCGTTGGCTGCAGGTATTATATACATGTAAGGGAACCAATTCCCTTACTTGTCAATCAATAACTTTATTTGTCTATTTGCAGTTATAAAGTCTTATTTTATCATGTAACTTGACTGGCTTTGAGCTTGTGTTCCTCCTGCTTCGGCCTGCTGGAGTTTGGGGTTGCAGGCATGCATCACCACATTCATATTTATTGCTTTTTTTTCTTTGCATATATGTGTTTATGGTGTGTGTGTATATGTGGATGTATGTTTGTGTGTGTAAGGGCACATGTATCTTTGTGTGTGCATGTGCACATATGTATACGCCCATAGAGGCCAAAGGTTGACAATGGGAGTCTTCCTCTATCACTACACTTTATTTGGAAACAGAATCTCCTACTGAACCCAGAGTTCATGACTTTGTCTAGACTATCTACAGCCAACACCTGTTATCCTCCAATCTCTGCCTCCTCAGCACTGAGATTACAGGCACATTCCACCATGTCCTGGTGTTTTATACAAAAACTGAGGATCCAAACTCAAGTCCTCATGCTTGAATGACAAATGCTTTTCTGACTGAACCACCTCCCCAGAACTCCCAGGCTACTCTTTGATTGATAAACGGAAGCATCGGTTTAGGGAACATTGATGTACAAATGAGTAATTGGGAGTATTATATTTTTGAGAAAAAAAACACATTGGTATTTTAATTTTGGTTTTAATAAGATATTAATATGCAGTTGATAAAATGCTTACTATTTGTAGTATAACGCTTTCATTATTATGATTATTCAACTCACATAATGATAAGTTTCATTATATTGACAAGTTTATAAGTCAATATAAAAATATGTCATAATTCTCAGAAGCTATTAATACAGTGAAGAAACTTAGTAGCCTATTTATTAAGTTGATATTACAGCTCTAATGCCAGATAGTAGCTCACAGGAAAGACAAAAATTATAGTAGATGTCTTTATTTCAAAAATTATAACAAGACATGGAGTAATTAGATAAAGGCATTAAATGCTTCATGGTTAAGCCCTTCATTGCATTGTGCTTCTAAAAATGTGATGTCACTGGAACGGTTTATCTGGACTTAGTGAAGCAGACACTGCAGTCATTACTGTTAAAGTTTTCTCTATGTCACTTTGCTACCAATCACAGTATGATTCATCTAGAGACACCAATTATATCCAACACAAAGAGCCTTTTGGAAAGCCTCAAGAATCATGTTGTAATTTAATTTTCAAGACTCGGGAGTCAATGAAAGATAAGTTTATATGCCTTTAAGTTAGATATTTAGACACAAGAAATAGTACTATAGCTCTTTTATTGTCTTTAATCACCTATGATTAAAGGTGATTTAATCACCTATGGTTAATACACACACACACACACACACACACACACACACACACACACACACACACATATATATATATATATATATATATATATATATATATATGCCGATATAAGGCAGAGTAATAGTGTGAATTTTTCTTATAGTAATCTTTCACACTGAACTAAAGCAACACATTTTCACAATGGGGAGGGCACCTACTCCATCACCTGCAAAGGAGAAGCCACACAGAGAGCCTGCCCCAGCTTATTCAAGAGGAACACAAGACAGGTGAGACAGAGAGGGAGGAAGAGAGACCTGACAACTGGGAGAGGACAGACAGACTGTGGATACTGGATATTTCTCCGGGGTAAGAATAGTATAGCCAGCATCACAACATTCTTACTTTATAAAATTAAACATGGGCCTGTTTTTGATAACACCATAGTAAGGCCTCTTTCAGATTTAATGATCACTCATGTAAGAACAGAACCAAGGGTCTAGAGAGAGGACGAGAAAGGAACAAGGGACTCTTATCAAATTTGTTAATGTTGTGGAAGATTCCAGTTCACCATTATTATGCTAAAATACAGGAAAGACAAACTTCAAATTCCTCTGAAGTCATAGTCTACAATATGCATCTGAGATGTCAAATCCTGGTATTGACTGAGCTGGTGATAAAGGAAGCTGATCTTTAGAGAAAGGCGGTAAAGATGGGGTGATGAGGGAAACTGGAATGTTTTCAATAGAAATTTCAGAAAGACACACAAGTGAAAGACTAAATTCTTCTCTTGCATTCATGGAAGTCTTTGAGAGGGACGGGCTCCCATTTGCTAATAGAGCTCCACTGTGTTTCTAATTATATACATAAACCACCTATCTTGGATACAAAGTGAAAAGTGTTTCTTAGCCAACACTGGGTTTGTGCACCATTGACTGGGCAGATATCAACCCTATAACATTCAGTGAATGATTTAGACAACCTGATATGACTGATTAAATGGACCCATAACTACCGACTCTTCTGTGCTCGGTTGCCTGTAGATTCCTTCACTCAGAGAAATGGGTTGCATCCATCAAACTTCCATACCTTCCCATAGCTGAGTTTTAGAAAACATAAAACTATAATTCAAGCCTCAGAGTTGAATATCTTTGACTCATATGCCTTAGAAAATTTCATTTTCATATGGAAGATATAAAAGTGAGAAACTGTTGGCCATAATTTAAACTATGGAATTTTTAGGAGAGCTTGGTAATGATTTGTTTCTGACTCCGTACCCATAGACATTTTTAGATTTTATGTGGAAGACTACTGGACATTTGATAATAGATTGTTTTATACATCTAACACTACTTTTATGATTAAATTTATCTAACTGGTTCTTATTCAGTATTTTAAATTAAAAACTGTCTCCAAATTATAATCGTACTGTATGCCCAAGGCACCAAGTTATAGACTAACCCCCAAATGAAAGTTATTACACTGTGTGCTGAATCTAACATTTAAACATCTCTTTTTAGCAGTAAGAAAATATGATTCAATGAAATTGCACTGTGAGATATTTAGAAGACTGGATTATAGTGGATATTCATTATATATTTTTTTCTAGGATACTCCATATTAGATGCATGTAATTCTTATATATCCTGACTGGTGCTCAGTAAAAACATCTGGCTCAGTTTCTCATTGTAAGTTCACAATAAATCCTACATAGATATTATCATACTTGCAGATTTTGAAAAGTTAACAGTAAAGACTTAGTAAACTGAATACATTTATGATGTATGCTGTAGAACGAGCTAGAAGGTGATTGTATAGTTAGCTGAATTTATCGTTAAAGTAAAATTATGACCTATAAGAAAATATTTAAACAGACACTGAACACCATTCCCATTCGTACTGTGGCTCTTTTCCTCTGAAACTATGTTCTCATAAGACAAAAGAGCACACTGATTATTTAAGATTCATATTGTGTGATTCACGGGCCCTGTTCCATTCCACCCTTGCCAGTCATTTATAGTTAATGGGCACATCAGCCAGGAGTGACTCCTTAAGAAAGCGTGTGCCCTCAGGAATGTGTCCATGTTTCCAGGTTAGGTATCTATCGTGCTGAAAGGTGGTGCTGAAAGGATAGCTCCCGGTCACCTGTGGAGGGACATCTTTGAGTTTTGCAAAGCGGACTAAGAGAAGGGGACTGAGGCCAGAGCTGAAATAGACCATGGAAGATGAGCGTAAAGGAATATCACTTCACAACTTCACACCACCTTCCAAGAAAGCATCTAGCCTTTTTTTTTTGGCCAAGCTAATTCTTTAAAAATAAATTCTCTCTTTCCTTTTCATTTTCCTCAAAGTAAAATCCAAAGCAACACATTGGGGGGGGGGGAGACAGAGAGACACAGAGAGACAGAGAGAGAAAGAGAGAGAGAAAGAGAGAGAGAAGTAAATTATAGTCATTTTTTCCTACCACTAAAATGAGAGGTAGAATCCCCAGTACCTAGAGTCCAGAAAGTGTAGTTTTGACAAGGAGTCCTCCTCTGAGTGCACTTTGGTGAAAATCCCTCTCTCCCTGCCCAGGCTGACTTCAAAGCAAAGGTTACCCCTTGGTGCCCTCAAACCACCTGGAGGGTGCGTTGATGGCCCCAGCGTCCCCAGCGCGGAGCCCTGTGCGTCTTTCCAGCCCAAGGAAAATTGAGACAAAGCGTGGCTCCTCCAGGGCTTGGGGAACCCGGAGGTGAAGTGGCTTGGAGCACAGTGGAACCACCAGGAAAAGTGCCCTCATTTTGCTTATGACAGCCCTGCCCAGCAAGCCCACCTCTGATGAGCAAACTTCCCTCATCCTTCCCCGCACGCACCCCTCCAGGTCTGGCCCGGTAACAAAGCGCTCGCCCCGGCTGGCTGCCGCTTCCCCGCCGGGCCACCGCGCCCCGGGCGCATCGCACACTCCCCGGTCACCCGCCGCCGATCGCGGTCGCCGAGGGCTGGCGGAGGTCCCTACCTTGAGCAGCACAAAGAGCCCGAGCATAAGCTGCAGCAGGCGGCGGTCCCCGCGCGTCCTCGTGGGCAGATGCCCCATGGCGACGGGGCCCGGGATCCGGGACGGTGGTGGCGAGAGCGGGAGGGTCCCCGTGGCCACTCACAATGGCGAGCTGAGGCTGCAGCCTCAGACCCCGGGCGCCCAGGCAGCTCCAGGAGGGCGCATGCTGCCTTGGCGGTGCCCTGCGCCCCCGATGCCCGTCCTCCTCTGCGATCTCCCGGGATCCTTCTCTGCGATCTCCCGGGGTCCTCCCAGAACGTGCCAGGAGCCGCCGCGAGCGCCTTAATGGATCAGGATGGAGAGGGTGGGGATTGCAGTGGGCGAGGCTCCGCAGCCACCGCCGCCGCCGCCGCCGCTGCCACCCAGAGCGCGGGGTCCGCGTGGCGAGTGAGCGCGCCCGCCAGGGACCCTGCGTCCAGCCCCGCCTTGGGGCTCTAGCCACAGGGGTTTCCTTCCTCGCTGAGAGCCCGAGCTGGTAAAGTGACAGAAGTCGCTCAGCCTTCCCACCAGGGTCCGTCCGCCCCTGCTATGCTGGGTAGCACCCACTCTGGGCTCCACCTTAACCTTCCTACAGTGTCCAGACTCAGGAGTTCTGTGGGATTCCCTGAGTGGTTTCTCTTGGGGGACCCTTTATTTTTCTGTCTTGAGTTGCATCTGTAGTAATTAGTGGCACTTGAATGGATGTGCTGTTAGGAGTGTTGGAGAGAGTGGAGTGTGTGCGTGTGAGATCACCCCTCACATACCCCTCATCACATCCCTGCTCTCCATCCTGTACTACCTTGGAAGATAGAGTGGCAACTTACATGTGGTTTCCATTTGAAATCAGGAATTCTTGTAAATTTTAAAGACAGCCCTTTACAGTCTGTCTTCTTGCCTGAAGATAAATGAGTGAGAAAACTCGCCATTACATACTTATCATCTGCGTTTGTCCTAAATATTCGAAATTATCCATGGCTCATTGAGACTTTTTTAGTTTTTAGAAGCAATAATGCCCGTGCAGGTATGTTCCCAATTGAATGATCTGTCCTTTGTGACATGTGTAGTTCTTTGAAAGGTATGCCTGTCCAAATAAATGATGGTTGTACTCCTCAGACATAAATCACATCTTATTATCATGTAAATGGCCTTTCTGTGTCGGGGTAATGAAACTTCCTATTTATCCTAGAGACACACATAGTAGCAGGTGACAGGAAAGGCCACCTTGCTGGTGAACACAGGAGTTTAATCAACTTTGTTTCAGTCACACAGCTGAGTTGTGGCTATGGCATGAAAAAGACCCAGAACTGGGAAAGTTTTATATTGAACATATTTGTGTTCATAGATACACGTATGTCACTGCCACTCTGTATGAAACGCACAATGATCTGAACGTGTGTGAGAGTGTCCTCTTGATGGCTGGGGCACTCCTGTTGTCTTTGCCTCCCTTCCCCTCACATACCTCACTTCAGTGCCTTAGGCCTGTCCTTTACTGACCTGACTCTCCTGGGGAAAGTATGACCTGCTTCTTCCTTATTCTGGACCTGACTTGGGGGTGTCCTGAACAATTTATCCTTAGGGCTGCACTTGCAGGGCCTTTGGATTGCCCTATCCTTCTTTCATTGTGAGCCTTCTGGAAGCAGCATTCTCTTTCCACCCACCACACAAAGGCTCTGAAATGATGATCTCTAGGCCTGTAGGTATGCTTGGGCCATGGAGAAAATAGCCCTCATGGAATGCTAGGCCTTGTTTTGCATAGAGCTTTGTTTGGATGTGTCTGTATGTGAATTGCACACATATATGAAGTCAACTATGAGTATACACACTGTGTGTATAATATATACATATATAGACATACATACATCATATATGTTCATGAATATAGGCTTGTCTAATGTATCATGGGCATTAAAAAGCTATTTGGTCATATATTAGTCTTGAAAATGCAAAAAGAACTTTTACAGTAATGCATGCCTTTAAATAATCATATTTGGCTATATCTCTATTTTTCCTTAGTCATTTAAATCACAATTTGCTCTCAGATGTATCCTTGGACCACTTTACAGCAAGAATATTAAGTAGTGAGTGCAGCCCCACTTAGGAAAACATTAGTAATTATCATTATTAACATTCCATTAGTAAGACTGTATTTTGATGGCCTAAAGACTAAAGGTTTTATTTCATAAGCACAGAAGACATCCTCCAAGAGGAAAAAAAAAAAAGCATTTGACACAGAGCAGGATGAAGTATTTTCACTTGTGTTTATTTCACTTGGCTGACAAATTTTCTTAGTGGAGATTACCATGAATACCTGAATGCAAGCTTGAGAGATGGCTCTGTAGATAAGGCACTGGCTGCAAAGCTTAAGGACCTGGGTTCAGTATCCACCAAAAGCCAGATGCACAAAGTGGTACATGAATCTGGAATTTGTTTGCAGTGGCTGGAGGCCCTGGTCTGTGAGCACACAAGTTCTCTCTCTCTCTCTCTCTCTCTCTCTCTCTCTCTCTCTCTCTCTCTCTCTCTCTCTCTCTCTCTCTCTCTCTCTCTCTCTCCTTGAAAATAAATTTTAAAAAAAAGAACCCAAATGCTGCGCCATCAGCATTGTACTTCCTTGGACTGTTGACTGATTTTCCAATGCAGTTATTTCCAAAATATATGAAATTTTATTATGTCATTGTCAGACTCCAAAATGACAAGGCAGCCTTACTGTATATAGTTATTTATGTGTCATGAATCTTTTTAACAGGATATCATTAGTTACCACCTACTAAAGAAGGCTTGGGCCTTTACTTTTATTCAATACTACTTTTACTGGAAAAAAGATAAACTTGGGCCAAAAAATTTTTAAAAAGACAAATTCCCTTATGTGCTGCTGAATGTAAAATGAAGTGCTCATGAAACAAAATAATACTATTTACGATGAAAATAGTAACAACAGTGGTTAATGATCAAGAAATTGGAAGATCTTTGTGACATCTGTGAAACACTTAACTTATTTTGGATTAAAAAATGATCATTTCCTAAATATGCCAATCTGTCTCCATGCCTGTGTGGTTCCCATCCACACAGAGCAGCCACAGAGAAGCAGTTAGACTCCCTGGGAGAGCTTTAAGGAGGAGTCAAATGGAACTGGTGTGTGGTGCCCTGGCCAAGGAAGCGCCATTCTGTCCTCTGGGGACTTCTCTAATGTAGCCCCGCTTCCAGCACTGAAATCGCCTCCCAGGCTGTCAGCAGTTTCATAGTGGTGGGTTGTGTTCATGGGCCCTTCTCAGGGACAAATAATTTGCTTTATATGGATATCATGGAGTGTGGGGAGAAGCTTAAGTCATTGATCACCAAACTGCACTCCGGTTGCAAAGCACAGGAATTCAGTTTACAGGAGGAGTTCAGTTTCCTACCGTATCTCATATATTCTCCTCCTTACAGCACATGTAGTATAAATTATGGGGAATGTGCTTTCAAGATAAGAATACCAGGCAGCATTTTGATTTGCAAGTTATTTGAGCATTTGTTTCAGCTTTTTTTTCCTCTTGATGAGCACTGATTTCTCACCTAAAAGACGTGTTGACAATTCATAAACCCCATGTCTTTCAAAATGCGCATGACTGACAGCCCTCAGGTGAATAGCACTTTAAAACTGCCAAGACTCCCTACACTGGAAAAGCAGGGAAGTCACTAAGGATCATTGTTCCTCTCATATGGAGACCTTTTTCCTAAAATAATTCCCAAGACATCTATCTGGGGTTTTTTTGTTGTTGTTTACTTAACTCTTAATGTTGTGTTTTAAAATACCAGATAAAAACATTTGATTTCAAGATATAGTCTTTCTGATCTACATAAAGGAATGGGAAAACATGACAAATAAAAAAACATGAGCAGAGCATCTGGGGAGATGGTGTAGTGGGTAAAGGAATTGTTTCTCAAGCATGAAGACCTGAGTTCAGATCCCCAGTACCCAAGTCAAAGCTGGACATTGTGGCGTGTGGCATGAAACCCCAGAGCAGGGGGAGCAGAGATGGGAGGATTCCTGGGACTGGCTGGCTGGCTAGTCTGGCTGAATCGTGAGTTCTGGGTTCAGTGATTGACCCTGACTCTAAAACATAAATAGGACTGGAAAGATGGCTAGCCGTTAAGGCACTTGCTTGCAAAGCAGAGGGACCTGAGTTCGGTTCTCCAGTGCCCATGTAAAGCCAGATGCACAAAGAGGCTCATGTTTCTGGAGTTCATTTGTAGTGGCTGGAGACCCTGGCACACCCATTCTGCCTCTCTCTCTTTCTCTCTCTCTCTCCCTCTCTCTCTTCCCTCTCTCTCTAAATAAATAAATGAAATATTTTTAAAGTCCTGCCTATATAACATAAATAAATAAAAACAAAAGTGAAGAGTAATTGATGTTGATAATGACATAGGCCACTAGACTCCACATACACTTATACACACATGTGCCCACTCACATATGAACATGCATACACACGCGTATGCTTCACACCACACACACACACAAGTTCAAAAAAAAAAAAGGAAAGAAATGGGAACATGTATTTATCTTTAGACACAATTGCTGGCCACAGAGTAATTTTCCTAAATTAGGAAGATAATTATCATTTTTTACATATTTATTCCTTTCATCAATATTAGGATTACTGTTTGTTAGTAACATTTATTATCCTAAAACATTAATAAAGTGCATCAAACACTATGATAATTTTCCATATTTTATATACATGGGGTTTCTTCTGAAATGTTTTAAACAATGAATTTCTAATGTAGGTTTTTTTAAATATTTCATTTATTCATCTTTCAAGCAGAGAGATACAGAGAGAGAGAGAGAGAGAGAGAGAGAGAGAACACCAGGGCCGCCACCTTGTGGGCCTGGCCCACGTGGGTCCTAGGGAATCGAACCCGAGCCCTAGGCACTGGAGGCAAGTGCCCCAACCCCTTTGCCATCTCTCCAGCCCGTCTAATGTAGGTTTTGATTGGTCACCTTGTCTGTCTGTCCCCATCACCCAGGAGCTGGTTGTCAGGCTAGCAGTAAGAGCAGTATTCATGTTGCTGCTGCTTCTGTCATTTCTCCTGGGCCCTGGCAGACATGGTAGAGGTGGCACTTCTCGTGGTGGGCTGTCAGCTATCTTCTTGTCTTATTGATGGGTTTTGATTCTCTTATATTTTCTCTACCATTTTCTGTTTGTTTGTTCCTTCCTACCCAGGCGCCTTGGAATGGTGTATAGTTCGGATATGCAACACCAACGCTCAGTCCCATCTCAAAAAAGAAAAATTACTTTTAACAAAGATATTATGCTATAATATTATTGTTAATAACATATATGTCATGGTTTGATACAGGTGTCCCCCACAAACAATTGAATGTGTTCTGATAGATAGATCCTCAGCTGATGGCAGTTTGGGTTTTACAACCTCGATGAAGCTGTGTTGTCAGGGGCGGGCTTATGGGGTTATAAGCCAGCTTCCCCTTGCCAGTGTTTGGCACACCTTCCTGCCGCTGTTTGCAATGCTGTGGCAGAGGTGATGTCCAGCCTTCTGCTCATGCCATCGTTTTCCCTGCCAGAATGGAGTCTCACCTCAAGTCTGTAAGCCAAATAAACCCATTCCTCAACAAGCCACTTTTGTTTGGGTTCTTTCTGCGCAGCAACTAGAATGCTGACCGCAACAATATACTTAAAATTTGCCAAGGGTAGTTATTGTATTGATATCATAACATAATAATAACAAACAAAGAGTAGGAGAACACTTTTGCTTGGGATGGATATGTTTATGGAATAGATTGTGGCGATGATTTTATGAATCTGATCATCAAACTTATTAAGTCGTACATGTTATATATATGAAATATATTTGTATGCCAATGATATCTCATTAGAGTAATTTAAAGAAAAATCTTTATGCACACACACACATATATATCAGTATTTTAAGGATGATTTCCAAATAATTAACAGTATTTCAGAAATTCAATTTGCTGATTGTGTGATTGGGTCGCCCAAGTTGTCTTTTGAAAAATCCTCAGACTCAAGCTTCTGAAATAATTCATCTCTCAACCCCTTTGTCTCTTTTCATCTGAGAGATTTATGAATTATTTATTAAGTCATTCAGCAAGCATATTTTTTTCAACTCCTGCCATTGTGGGCATGGCTAATATAAATAAGATACAGCCATTGACTTACGGGAGCTTTCAGTCTTGTAGGAAAGATGTATTAAGAATTACAAATAAGATAAAACACGGTTAAATAGAAGCCAAGATAGAAAACCTAAGTGCCTTCATCAGCGCTTAAATTAAAAATTAAATTGAACTGAATTAAAAATTGTGGCAATAAATCTGCCATGGTGGGACACACCTATAATCCTAATGCTGTGGGAGAGGGAGGAAAGAGGATTTTACCATGCGTTTGAGGCTAGCCTGGGCTACTCAGCGAGACCCTCTCCAACACACACACAATGAGCAATAATGGCTGGAGACAAATATGCCCAACTTTAAGCAAAGCCAATTTTAAAAAGCCTCTATTCACCTTCGAAAGAACTTTTAAATCTACAAAGAAGCTGAAAAGGTGTACAAATAAGGCTCACCACTTCAGTTAGGGAGATACATACAAGTGTACTTAGGGATGAGATGCCCCAATGTCTCTAACTGTGAATATATTAAAAAAGATTAAGAGGTGGATATAAGGCAACTTCAGCCAAACATTGTCAACTATGAGATAGTCAATGGACTTATGGCTGTTCTCTATAAAATTCTTTCATGTGATTTGTATTTTGAAATTTTTACGAAGAAACTTCATCTGTCATCCATCTAATCCATGTCTGTGTCTGTCTGTATCTATTATGTTGTATAGACCATTAATTTTGAACTATTGGAATTAAGAGGCACACACTATGACATTTTCACTCCTGAATACTTCATGACCCACAGCAATATTAAGGCACTGAAGAAAGTAATGAAAGATTCCACAATATCATTTAACATCCAAGGTCCAAACTGCCCTAACTGTTCACAGAACACCTTCAGAGTGAATTCATTTCCCATTCACAGCCTGATCAGGGTTCACTCATTGTAAATGCTACTTGTTCAGGCTTTCAAAATGGTAATCACACTTTCTTTCTTTTAAATCCATAACATTGAGTTTTTGAAGAATCCAGGCCAGGTAACCTACTGAATGTTCCGTGTTGTAGATTCATCTAACCTTTCCACATAAAATCAGCTTATTGAACTCGATAGACCCAATGTTTGCTGTAAAGTAGAAGTTAACACTGTAGGTTTTACATACCCATGGTAAGTGATTTTTTGGCAAAAATACTTGAGAACTGTGGAACCATTCTTGCTTCATACAGGAGGCGCATGTGGCTATGTGAACTGACAGTGATGAAAGACATCTAATCATTTGGATGAGGCAAAGGCTGGCAAATTTCTCTGTTCCTTTATAATTAGGCAACTTGCAGGTTGATATTTTGAAACTGTAGGCATATCCTGTTTGTTATCTCTTTATCCGGTGATTTTTGTTTTTGCATTGATGATCCTGGTTGAATCCATTTTTATCCTGGGGTTTTGAGGTGATAATTGTCAAAATTCTCATTCTCATTTTTTTTCTTTGCCTCCTTCTATTTTTAGTGTCTCGGTCGTTCTTCTGACTTGGATTTAAAAGTGTAGACCACCTAACATTCGCAATTTAGTTAACAGCCTTCTAGAGGTGGGACCCTTCAAGCCCTCTCCATTCTTAACATCAGCAGACAGGCTTTGTGTTGACAGGCTTGTCATCTCATGGTTCATGTTCAAAGTTGGCTGGAGGAACTCCCAGCTTACATGCTGTCCCTGTGCAAAGGTGAACTGTTTCCGAAAGGGCAAGCTGAATGCTGCAGTCAGCTTTCTGGTTGCTGCACAGAAAGAACCCAAGCAAAAGCGGCTTGTGGAGGAATGGGTTTATTTGGCTTAGGAACTCAAGGGGGAGACTCCATCAAGGCAGGGGAAATGATGGCATGAGCAGAGGCGTGGACATCACCTCTGCCACAACGCTGCAAACAGCAGCAGGAAGGTGTGCCAGACACTGGCAAGGGGAAGCTGGTTTATAAGCCAATAATCCTGCCCCCAACAACACAGCTCCAGCGAGGTTCTAATTCCCGAACTGCCATCAGCTGGGGATCAATCATTCAGAACACATTCATTTGTTTGTGGGGGACACCTGGGTCAAACCATGACATTGGAGATTTGCATTCTAACATGAATCAATGAAGCCCTGCTTCTATGGGAGGAAAAGCTATTCTAAAAGCCCCCTAGCACATTCCCTGTGCTCACCACTCCAGACCCATCAGAAATCCTGGAATCCCCTGATCTTTTGACTATTTGAATGGTTCTGCCTTTGGCCAGAGTGTGACATAACAAGAATAAGAAATTATGTACCCTTACCTACTGACTTGTTCCACTTAGCAATAAGTAAAGCTAATCTCCATTTCTGTGTGTAGGTTGCTAATTCCCTTTTTAAATCATTGAATAATATTCCAGTGTATGGCTGTACCACAGTGTAATTGACCTGCTGAAGAACACTGTGCTTGCTTCTAAAATGAAAAAATATGTAAGTTAACATAGGTTTGAAAAATAATCCATTAATTTATGCAACAGATACTTAGTGCCTTATGATGTCCCAGATCCTATTTCAGCACTCACAATACATATATTTAAGTAGAAGGTACACAGCCCACTCAAGCATAAACAAATAAAGAATTAGACTTGGACTGTGGAGAGTTCACAGGAACAAACATCTTTCAATGACTTTGGTTTCTCACCTGAGAAAGAAGTGAGTCAAGAGTCAAGGTCATGGACAGGTAGATGGTACTAATTGAGATGTGCACTTGGCTTCTTGGTGGGAGCTGACTCTTGGAGGAGTGAGGTCAGAGGAAGCTGGAAGGCTATGGAAGGATGCAGGTAAAAAGTAAAGTGTGGTGGAGCACAGGGATCCTGTTCTAAAATAATCCAGGGCCATTGAACTCCATCTAACAGCCAGGTGGAGTGGCACACACCTTAATCCCAGCACCTGGGAGGCAGAGGTAGGAGGATTACCATGAGTTCAAGGTCACCCTGAAACTACATAGTGAATCCCAGGTCAGCCTGGGATAGAGCAAGACCCTACCTTGAAAAATTTTTTTATCTGTTTATTTTCAAGGAGAGAGAGAGAGAGACAGAGACAGAGACAGACAGACAGAGACAGAGAGAGAATGAGCATGCCTGGGCCTCCAGCTGCTGCAAACAAACTCCAGATGTATGTGCTACTTTATGCAACTGGCTTTACTTGGACTCTGGGGAATGGAAGCCAGGCCATCAGGCTTTGCAAGAAAGTGCCTTGAACTGCTGAGCCATTTTTCCAGCTCAACCTCACTTTATGAGACATGGCCTATACCAAACCTAGAGCTCACCAATTTGGCTAGACTATCTAGTGAGCTATCCACAAGGGGCCTCCTGTCTCTGCCTCCCCAGCTCAGAGATTATTACAAGTGCTCACGACCATGAAGTGCTTTTATGTGTCTGTTGGAGATTCAAACTTCTCATTCTTGCATGTTGAACACTTTACTGACTGGGCTATTTCCTCAGTCCCTCACTGTTCACCAGATGATGGACATGGTCTATTGTGGACTTCTGGAGCCTGAACGTAAATATTATGCAGAGTTAAAAATACATTTGCCTCATCTCACAGTTATATTCTGAAAAATGACTCTAAGTAACACTGGAGTTTCATGGCCAGTAATATAGCCCGAATCCTTGCAGTCAAGGGTAGGCGAGTGTATTTAGTTCAATATGAAAAGCCAAGCAGTGGTTGGTAAGCATCAGCATAGACCTATAGCAATTAGTAACTTTGAGAATAAACAGTGTGATCTCCAGAACATTCTTCAAGATCCAAGGTGACTGCTGAAGGCCCATGATTCTGATTTTTAATTAGCTTCTTAAGCTCAGAGTAATGTAACTTATTTTCCTGTATAAAATCCTTGGAATTCCCAGTAGTAAGAGGCTCATAAAAATCACTTTATTAAAACAGTGTTTCTGAACAGGAAATTCTGTTTATATTATTAAGATTATAAATCTATACATGTGTCTATGTTTGATTTTTGTGTATCCAACTTTCATTCTAAAAATGAGAATATTTGTAAGTGCTTTCTACTAAAATACATCGTAAGATAGAGTCTTGCTCTAGCCCAGGCTGACCTGGGATTCACCTTGTAATCTCAGGATGGCCTCGAACTCAGGCGATCCCACCTCTGCCTCCCGGGTTCTGGGATTAAAGGCATGCACCACCACCCCTGTCCTAACAAAAATATTTTTTAAAGTGAGGTGGATTTTAAAACCCTGAAGTTGACCACTGACCTCCACAAACACATGTGCATGTACACACACATTCAAACACACATATATACATGTATTCACACTACCCACACATACGAATGTCAAAAAATAAAAATAAAACAGTGAAGTGACTCATTTGGGGGGGCACATCTATCTCTTTTTAAATGTTAAAATGGTAGGAAAGGTAAGATGATTTTGAATTATCGTGTTTCCCAATATCAGTAACAACCCAGCAATCTGCTTTTCCATTTCTTAAAAGCAAAATATTTCCAAGCATCCCGAGTTCTCTATAACATATGACACGATACAAAATGCTCCTTGGTCCTGAAATGAAACTGGACGGTTCAGAAGAAAGAACGATGTGTGTGTGTGAGTCCCAGCCTCTTTCCCGAGAGCTGCAGAGTTTCCCTGAAGAGTCACAAACCTTGGGCCTCAATTAGAAAATATTAAACTGGGAGATTTAAAATAGGAGATTTCTGCCACAGAGAATGCAAGTCAACCCCAAATGGAAAACTCTTAAATGTCATTATCACAACCAATAAGAAAGGCACACTTGGGAATGCAGAGAGATCGGTAAGTAAAGGTCAAGCTTTTCTTGAATTGTTCATGAAATTTGCAACTATCCACTGCACTAGGGAAATAACAGGTCGCTGAAATTCGATGATCCATTTTTTGTGTGTGCATATGTCTCTGTGTTCGTGTGTTCCACCAACATAGAAAGCAAAAGTGCAACACGTGTAAATTCAAAGGTTGCCAATCATATAGTGAACTAAAATCAAGAAAAGTTGGGAGAAGAAAAGAGGCAAGCAAGCCAACATAAATCAAAAGTTCTTAAAATCAAAATAGTGCAGTGTAACAAGATGTGAGTTAATTTTTAGAGAGCTATTAACAAAAATACATTTTGTAAAAGATACTAAGATAAAATGAATTTTTAAAAACTCACATGCTGAAAAAAGAAATGAAGCCAGGTCTCGATGAGTAGATTAAAATCCAGAAAATGAATCTGCTAGGCATAGTGGTTTATGCCTTCAGACCCAGCACTTGGGAGTTTGAGGTAGGAGGATCACCATGAGTTCGAGGCCTGCCTGGAGTGAGTTCCAGTCCAACCTGCGTTAGAATGAGAACCTACCTTGAAAGAAACCAAAAACAAAAATATAAAATGGGAAATTACACAGAACTCATTTATTTGAAAACTTTATTTCTATATTTAATTTTCTAGCATATTTTCTATAATGTAGATTTTCCTCAAATTTAGATGTGACTGACAAGTTGTGTCATTTTTATTAAGCTCAATATCATTCCCAATTTTTGTTAAGATTTTTGTACTTATGTAGAAGTAGATTACATTGTTCTAAATGTTCATTCTCAATTAGCAAAATCGAATATATTTATGGTATAAAAGAGGGTGTCTAAATAACGTTTACTCTGGGTACACTGTTGTGATATAGTAGTTTATGCTTCTGTGGTATATAGATCAAGTTAACAACAAATCCTAACCATCACAACCTCTTTTGAGACAGGGTCTCTCATTAACCTGGAACTCACCAGGTAGGCTAGACTAGCTGTCTATCAAGATAGAGATCCACCTGGCTGTGGGTGTCATCATAGTGCTAAAAGTAATGAATACATCGAGTAAGTACCTTTCCTGAATTTAAATGATATTTTCTATCATTTCTAAAGGTGTGAAAAACTTTTCCACACTGTAGTTGTTGTACTACGCACCTCAGAAGGTGATACTTTTATCGCTATTTCTTCACATTTATACATGTGCATATTTCATACATTAATAGGATTTCTGGCAATACTGTTCTATAAATTTTCTCAGATCTTTCCTATATATGTAAAATTTTTATTTAAAATCTTTGGACTAATGGTTGCTAAGTACAATTTGGATGATTGCTTTGAAGAATTAATAAAATATGGCATATATTTTTTTCACTATCATACATATCCTGTGCAGGTGTTCAAGATGCAGGTGGGGGGAATTCCCTAATTAGTGCTGCTTATAACAGTAAACTATGGAAAACAACCCAAATTTCATCCCAGAGCTACTACAATATCTTCAAATGAATCAGGTGCCCTTACATGTACTAAAATATAAAGATATCCAAAGTATTACATAAGAAGTAGTGATTTGTGGGAAATTATACCTGGCAAGAGCCTACTAATCTATAAAACTGCACATTTGTGTGAGTGGGTGAAAAAAATGCTTACAGTAATTTTCTCTGAAGGGGGGAAGGTGTAGTTCACAGAATAAAGCATTATTTCGCTCCATGTTCCACACACTTTTATACTGTTGAAAACACATTGAAAACAGGCTTTTATTTTGTGTGGGAATATAGGGCTCACAAATGCTAGGCAACCATTTTACCACTGATCTCTCTCTATGCCCAATCCTCATTTTGCTTTTACTTTTGACACAAATTCTCCAGGTGGTCTTGAATTTGCTTTACAGTCCAGTCAAAGTGATCCTCCTGCCTCAATCTCCTGAGTAGCTGGGATTATAGGCCTATGCAACCTGAATTAACAATGAACTTTAATGCATATTAAGAATTAGCTCTAGTGCATAAGAAGAGTTTAGAGCAACCAAAAGAAATATGTGGAATCTATATTCCAAATACAGTTGATGTGTCAGTTTTATTTGTAGATTGGTTTTAAAAATAAATGAATTTATAACCATGGGAATATTGTTGGTATAACTGAAACATGATATTTGAAACAGAAAAAGAAGTTAGCCTCATATAACATTTTATCAGAATAAATATTTGACCTTACTAAAAACAGGGATAGATTGTGGACTGTCAAAATTTCTTTCATGGCTGTGTATGACAAAGTACAACTCTAAGGGTGACTGACTTTTTCAAGTTTCACACAAGCTATTCTCAGTCTATGTTTTCTTTTGAAAATCACCTGTATTATAGCATATTGGCATTAGTTTGGTGATAGGTTAGAAAATGTCATTTTGTACAATAGCAAGTATGTTTAATTCTTTGCTAGTCTTTCGGAATAAATTTCTCATCATGCAGTCTTATTAATTATGTCAGTATCAGACATTCATGCTACTTAGTATTCTGAAGTGAGACAAGAAGATCCTTCCATCAGTTTAACTTTCCCTCAGGATTATGAATTTCATTAGAAACTAACACCAATTATAATATGTCTGAGAGAAGTTAGTGACATCTATATTAAAATAATGGAGCCAGGAAGATGTCTCCATTAAGGCATCATGGTTAAACAGAGATGAGAATGATAGGAAAACAAGAAACACATCTTGGTTGTTTCCTTTCATATACACACACATAAATCTGTATGTGATCTGATTCCATCACAAACAGGAATGCAATGTCTTTTACAGATCTGATTCAAGTAAACACCCATTTTTACTCCAGGGTATTTTTTTGTCACTAGATCTTTCTGAGAAGGTGATAATTTATTTCATCATATAGAGAGTTACTCATTTATATTTATTTTCAGACATTGTCAGAGATAATTTAAAGTACTCTGGCATCTCCATATTTCATGTGAAATGTTTCTAAATCCTCAACTAAAGAAACCATGTTAGAGATTGAACAACAGCACACACATGTCTTGGAAATAACTGAAATATAAACATATTTATCTCCAAAAGCAAATTACCATATTAAAAACTACTTAAACATATTTAGATGGAATGTTAAAATAGATTCTGCTTTCCTCGTAGGTGATGTTTCAAAACCCTAGGTCCTGTGAGGATTGGAGCTGAGCAATTCTGTTTCTTATGCTCTAGGATGGAACCAATGTTAAGTTTAAAAAGAACAAGATAGAGTCTGCCACTGTGTGCTGTCCAAGAAGAAAGGACCCGGCCATGTGACTATAAGCAACTTCAGAGGTGGAGACAAAGGTCCAGGGTTTTCAAGCTTATCCAATTTTGGAAAGAGATTTAAAGTACCTCAAAACCATAAAGTCAGATGTGGAAGTGTTTTTGGTTGAATATGGAAGGTTCTGCATGGTCTTATATTTTTTGACTATTTCATCTTCAGCCTTTAGGAACTGAGCTTTGGCTGGTGGAAGGGGGTCACTAAAGAGCTGACCTTTGAAGGTTACACTTGTCCTGGCTCCTACCTGTATCCTCTGCTTCCTGTCTGCCATCATGGGACAGCAGCTGCCTTACACTCCCCACTCCCCAAACCACTGCTCCAGCCCCCACATGCAGAAATCCCTCTGAAACCATGAGCCAAAATAAACCTCTCTCCCATTAGGTGGCTTCTCTGAAATATTTTGTCCAAGCCATGAGAAAAGTAATTAATGCAGAAGAATGTGGGGAAAAAATCACAATAGAGTATAAACTTAAGAAATTTAGCAAAAAAAAATTAGCAAATATCACAAGCATACAATTCAGGAAAATATCCCACATAGCTTCCTTATAAATTTTTCCTTCAGATTTTTTTTTTGGTGTATATATAGTAGCCTCTTTGTAAACAATACTGCAAGATTTACAATTAAAGCATAGAAATGTATTTCAGCTCTTCCTCCAATAATAAAATTTACTTTTTTTTTTTTTTTTGGTTTTTTGAGGTAGAGTCTCACTCTAGCCCAGGCTGACCTGGAATTCACTATGTAGTCTCAGGGTGGCCTTGAACTCATGGTGATCCTCCTACTCTGCCTCTGAGTGCTGGGATTAAAAGCTTGCGCCACCATGCCAGGCTAAAATTTACTTTTTATTATTTGATGTGCATAAAGCATTCACTTCCAATATGTAGTGACTTTATATGCTGAGTTTTGTTTGAGTTCTAAACATGCAGAAATTTTTATCCCATTTGTTTAACACCCTAAAAGGGGATTTTAAAAAAAAAGCAAGCCTATTTATAATTATAAATGTTGTATCTTAAAACTTCTGATAGGAGACAGCTTCATTTTAACAAAGCACTACAGATAAGATAGTCTTGGATAAAAGCTTTGACTCCACAAGCACTCCAGCTTTTAGAGGGAAGTGTGCTAGACTTATCTCCCTCCAGTGTGTGCAGTGTGTGCATCTACCACGGCTCTCATTAATGCCAAAGCAGATCTTTGTCTCCTGTTTTTTTTTCTTAAAATATCTCTCCCTGATATTCTTGTCAAGTTACTTTTAGGACCACCATACCATGAGCAGGAGCTAGAGAAATCCCAATACTGCTGCTTCCAGGGGGCTCTATCATGGGAACATAGGAGGCATGATATTGCACAGTCACAGTGGGTCAGTTTGTTAGCTTTCCAGTGAGGAATTGACACTGGCCACCAGAGGGAGTGGAACACATTCCTTCCAGCTTTACTTCAGCTGATAGGGAACTCTGATCCTGAGGTAGGTGGAGCACCTTGAGTTCGAGGCCACCCTGAGAGGACATAGTGAATTCCAGGTCAGCGTGGGCTACAGCGAGACCCTACCTTGTAAAACAAAAACAAAAGCAAAAACAAACAAACAAAAAACTCAAAGATACAAAAAGAAAATCTACAAACACATTCTCATTAGAAGAAAAGAAATCAACCTTGGTGGAGAAAAACATGGACTAACCCACCAGCCCAAAGTGGCAAGTTACATGGTAAGAATCCCCCCCCAGAAGTTTCAGGTCTTCAGGCAGGAGTGCCCCCCTCTTGTAATAGAGTGGGGAATGTGGCCCACTTTCTGCTTGATGTGGAGGCAAGGATTCTGCTCCTCACCATCACCTTCACACTGGGACTCAGGCCACCAGCTTCTGCCTTTACCAATTGCATGTTCCCCTAATGGTTCTGGTTAATATAAATTACAGGGTAGTGGTGTCACTGGGCCAATTATACAATATTTGGATCAAGATTCATTTATTCTATTGATCTTCATAAATTCCCATTCTTCCCACGTAACATTACACATCTCCAAAGATTACTATCCATTCAGAGTGAGTAACAATAATCCCTGCAAGTTGCGGCCACTTTCCTGAGGCTGTTACACAGCTTCCCTAGTTAACAGCCAGAGGTCTCTTCAGAGAAATCTTGGGACTAGATTAAAGGAATATAGCTGTATGATCATTATAGGAAGTTCTTTTAAGTTTAGTCTCCACTTCTTTTAAAAGGTTTGAACTCTGGGCTGGGGAGATGGCTCAGTTGATAAAGGGTTTGCCAAACAAACATGAGTAACTGAGTTCAGATCCACAGAACCCACATAAAGCTGAGTGTTTCTAATCCCAGCACTCCTATGGTAAATTGGGAGGGGACTTAGGAGAATCCAGCTCACCTGGCTAATGCAGCCTTGAACTTTCTCAAACTTTCTCAAACAAAGTGGAGGAAAAGACTGACATCTGAGGAGGTCCTCTGACCTCTTCTGATATATGCATGCAACACCACACATCACACACACACACACACACACACACACACACACACACACACACACACACAGGCGTGTGTAAACTCTGGGCTGTCTGAAGAGTGAATCTTGGGCTGAAGATGTGAACCCTTTCAGCAGCAATTCAGACTGGGTTTCTGCCAGTCCATCTAGAACTGTTTTTTTTTTTTTTAACTCTCTCTATAAAGCAGCGACTACATATCCTGAACCTTCTTTGAGTTTCTAGGGAATCAATGATGAATTAGCAACTGCTGTTAACTCCGTCAATGTCAAAATATTCTGTTTATCCCTTGGTCTCTGTAGGTTTTCATGGTAATTGCATTCACTCTGAATAGCTATGTTCATCCATTTCAACCACTCCAAGATCTCATTTTTTTCCATTGAGATAATAGAACTCATTTCTCTTGCTGTAACATCCCCACTTCCCCAATCACTACTATAACCCCTCACTTAAGACAGATACTTTCTGCAGTACTTTACGAGGAAGCCGATGCTCCTATACTAGCCTGTGAGTAAAGGAAGAATCTGTTGTTCAAGTGTGGCTCTGTGGGTCAAAACACTCATTACTTTCACCTCCTTCCTACATCTTACATCATTTCATAAAATCATTTTTGATTCTTTTTTTTTTTGTTGTCCTTAATGAGTTACAATATTTAGTGGCAAAAATTCCCCGCTGCCCGCCCTCCCCAAACCACTGGATAACCTCCTCCATGGTTCTTCTGGATCAGTCCTTGTAACAGGGGACCATGGATAGCCTAGTATTCAGCCAGGTTCTCCTGGCCATGCCTCTGGATAATCTACCCCACCACGGCTCTCACAATCTTTCTGCCCCCTATTCCGCTCAGTTCCCTGAGTCATGGTGGATGAGTATTAAGGTTGCTTTAAGGTTGTGAGCTAAGGGGTCTTTGTGTCAAAAATCATTGGTTTCTGTCTCACTGGCTTATCCTGTGTTCATTGAATGGCTGTGGCTGTGGGTCCCTTGTTCATCCCAACATTCTCTGTGGGGTTCCATATGGATCCTCCACAGTATGACTGTGGTGGCTCCTCTTTTGCCAGAATCTCAGCTATTGGCCTACGGTTGGTTGGTAGGGTTAGATGGGCCCCAGCTTTCTCACTGCACCCTGAAAAATACAAACACAATCTCCATCAGAGAGTGAGATCAGTGTAGGTTAACAAATATAAACAATTCTTTCTTTTATAGTATGCCAGGAAATTTGGGCATTCTAGCATCATTAAATATAGGTCATCAGAAACTCACCATTTAGAACCCTAACACCTAAAGCCTCTAAGGAAGTGGTGTGATGAGCAAAAGAGCTATTCCCACAGCAAGGCAGATATCCTAGGGAAGGATAACAGAGATAGACACCAAGGATGCCCAAAATTGTCCAAAACACAAATCCAGAAACACTTAAGAACCTAACAATTGTGCCAACTTGAAACTCACCCACCATGACTCGGGGAAATTTGCAGAAGAGGTGACGGAAAGAATGTAAGAGCCATGGTGAGGGAGAATATCTATTGCACAAAGGGATATATCATCCTGGTTTTAAGGGGTTTTCTCCAATACCTTATGATACTGAGCGTATTGTTATGTTAATATATATAATGATATAACAATGAAAATGTTATTGAAAAAACAGAAAAAAAATAGGTCATCAGTCAATCCGACCAATGATCTGACCCAGTTAAGTATTGCTATCCCTCCTTAATCTAAATCTCAAATGCTGGGTGAGTGCACACACCCCTGTGAGTTAGCCTAGAGAATTACCTTCCATCCACTTGATGTGACACCTCTGAATACCCCAACGTTTTTGATTCTTGCGTATGCATACTGACTTTCGGGTGTTTTTTTTAAAGAACAGAACACTTTTTGTATGTTGCATTCTTCTTGATCCAACATAGTCCTTTCTTTAGAATCTATTTTGAAACTGATGGCAAGGAGCGGTGGTGGAGGTATGTGGGGACTATGGAGAATTGTCGTCTTTAGAGAAAGCTACAGGATGTTGTCATAGGTTGCTGACAAGAAACGGAACAGAGAGACTGCTTCCACAAGCCAGTTGACGCGGGGTGAGGGTGGAGCGTCAGAGTTCTCAGCCTCATTCACATATAAGACCAAATGCCTCAAGGCCCAATCAGTTTCTACTAGATTCAAACAAGGAAAACTAGCCGGTGTGGATAAGCATTTATTCAGGGCTGATATTCTATATAATAAATTGTCTTCAGCATTATCCAAGTCTCTAAATGAGGTTCCTTCAATGTTTTCATGACCTCCTGTTTCTCATATTATTTTTTTCTCTTTCCAAAGTTTTCCATTGGCAGATTTGATCTTCTTTCCAAAAGGAAAGAAACCTTTTGGTGTGGTCCACTTAACTCATCTTCCAGGGGTGGAAGGAAGAAAACGGGATGCAAAATGAAAGAGAGCTGGTTCAAGGTAAACTCTGTTAGAAGGAGCAAAAGTGTGTATTTTAGCTATAGATATCTAGTCAGGCGATAAAACACAGAAGGCAAGAGGGAGAAACATGTGTCATAATCAACTTACAGAGGGGAACTTTATACCCTCCTGCCTTCTCATGGTGGAGCGCTCTCCTTTCCTCTTTCCTTCTCTTAATCTCATGAAGTCTCTCTAATCCTTAAACAGAAAGTTTATTATGAATGCAACTCCTTGCTGGGTAGAACAAGATATCCATTAGGGCAAATAGAAAATTTCCAAATTCCTTTTTGATCAAGACCAGGATACTATGAGAAAGAGGTGGTTTGCCACAGATGTGCACAGGTGTCTGTATTTACATCCAGTTCTTCTGTTTGAGGTCATCAAAAAACTATCTTCTGATCCCATCCACAAGTGTATTTAGATACCTGCATTTTGTTGTTGTTGTTTCTTGTTACCTTACTGGTTTTAATGTGTGTTGTAGGCAGCTTCACGTTGCTGGAATGAACATCTAAACCAGACACAGTTTATGTTAGGAAGAGGTTATTTCAAGTTTATAGATCCAGGGGAAAGTTCCATCTGCAGTGGAAGAAGTTGCTTCCAAGCAGAAAGAAACAACCAAAGAGCCTCTAAAAACTAAAAGTAATATACATGAACCTACAGCAAGCAGGACCCAGGCAGAGTTCAAACCTCTGCATACCTTTGGGCTGGAAATCAGATTTGCCCCCCCCCCCAATGCACCTTAGGGCTGAACCCCAGGGTCCACTCCCAGAGACTGCTCTTCCAGCTAGGTGGCTGGAGACCCAATTTAAAAGCTTCAATAAAATTCCTGAGTCTATGGGGGACATACATTCAAACTTCCACAATATCTCTGCATCATCACACTATTAGCACAGTAGCACTTTAAGTTTCTTTTTAAGTCTTATCTTCACAAGTTAAAAGGTGATACATTATTGAGCATGTTTCAGTTTATGTTCTAATACATTTATTATGTGCTAATAAAATCCATACTTTCTTAACCATACTCTACTATGCATTTTTAAATGTCAGGTTATTATTTATTTATTTACAAGCAGAAAGAGAGAAAAAGAGATAGTGAAAGAGAAAGACAGAGCATTCCAGGGCCTCTAGCAGCTATAAATGAACTCCAGATGCATGTACCATTTTGTGCATCTGGCTTTATGTGGGTACTAAACCTGGGTTCTTGGGCTTTGCAGGCAAGTTCCTTAACCACTGAGTAATCTCTCCGGCCCCACTACTATACATTTTAAAGATGCAAGAGATATTAATATTCCATTGCACTTAAAGCATTCTGTTTCCAATAAAATGAAAACATTCAGTGCTCATGAAAACATATTACAAATAATAATTTTCAGTTAGAATAAAGCTATTAAATAGGCTTCAGTAATATGAAAAAAAATCTAGTTATTAACACTTAGAGATATAGTTTATTTACAGTTTCAATTTTTATAATTTTAGGTACCGGTAGTCAATGATGATCCAAAAACATTAAGTGGAAAAGTCCAGAAATAAACAGTGCATCAGTTATAAATTGTATGTTATTCTGAGCAACATGATGAAGTCTTGCTCTTTCCTATCCATTTCATGAGTCATCATTGTGTTACAGGAACAGAATTATAAGGGTGTCAGGGAGCCCACATTCATTTAAACTTTATCATAAGTAATACGCATGGGATAAAAACATAGCGTATGTAGGATTTGGTACTATAAATAATTTTAAGCATCCACTGTGGATTTGGAGATGTACCCTCGAAGGGAAAAGGCTGTCTTACTTGATTTTCTGTTGTTATAACTGAAGAGCTAATTTGCAAAGACCAATTTACCAGGGTTTGTTGGGCTCACAGTTCTGTGAAGTTCAAGGTTGGGCAGCATCATCTGATGGAGCCTTCCTGTTGGAGGGACTCTGCAGTGTCCAAAGTGGTATTGATTGCTTATCACAAGGCAAGACACACCTTCTTATTCATCACTCCCTTCAGTTCCACTGGATCAGAGCCCCAGATCTAGGGTCACACGTAGCCTTAATTTCCTCCCAAAGGTCCCACTTACCATTGCTCTGTTTGGATTAAGTTTCTATCCTCTCTTAACACCTCACCATGGGGATGAAATGTCAACATTTGTTTTTGTTTTTGTTTTTTGTGGGGCTATTTCAACCACATCAAGAGGGACTAGTATACTGTCATTAGAAATCTTTTAGATTTAGTTTAAACTATTTCTAATGTTTTACTGATGTGTTTGAATGATGAGTGTACATAAAGGTACATAGTTAACATGCACAATGCAACACGTTCTGACAAATAATTACACCATGATATCATTCTCTTTTCACTTTGTTCCTAATGAGAACTATGCCATCATTTTTTGCACTTGTTCTTCGGTACCTGCCTATATTATTAGCATTGTCATGACTGGGGCCAGATACCAGACAAGATGCAGCTTAAGGAATGACACCCTATCTTGTCTTAGAGTTCCAGGTTATACTGCATAGCGTCAGGGAAGCTGGCAGCAGGAGCTCGAGGCAGCTCACCACCTTCAGTGTACAATGCAGAAGCAGACATGATCAATGCTTTCTTCTTTTCACTCAATTCAGGAGACCAGGACACGGAGCCCATGGAATGGTGAACCTCACAGTTAGGGTAGGCGCCCTCTCCTTCACCAACCTAATGTATAAATGTCCTCAAAGACATTTCCAGAGGGTTGTTTCCATGGTGATTTAAAATCCTGTCAAGTTGAAAATGAGAGGTTAACCATCACGCCGGCATCTCTCACTTTCCTCTTTGCTTTTAGGATTCTCTTCTCACTGGTTTTGAACGGTCTGAACATGACACGCTTGATGTGATTCTCTTCATGTTCCTCAACACTTATGTAGAATTTACAGAGATCCTGTGGATTCAAAACGTTCTTCAGATTTGAAAAAAGTTTGTGCATACACATTTCAGCATTCATTTCTGGGCCCTCGGCATCCCCTTCTGGGACTCTGACAGGTCTGTTGGGTAGTTTAAGCTTTCCTAGAGTTCTGTGATATTTCTTTTTATTTCATCAATCACTCTCTTTCATTTTGTTTCACTTCCATTGCTGTCTGTAAATTCACATTTCTCCTGCAGTCTCTAGTCCACTGGGATTTTTTTTCCATATAGTTTGTTTTTATTGCTGCTATTACTGTTTCATGTCCAAAGCTTTCATTTGATTTTTTCCCACTTAGCTTTTTAACATATTGAACACAGTTACAATATCTAATTTAATATTTTCTCTAACATTTCTCACAGTTCTGAGTCAATTTCAATGATTTTTTTTCCTCTTTTTTTTAATAGGTTACTGTTATAGTTAGCCTCATGTTGCTGGGTCAAAATACCTGACCAAAAGCAGTTGGTGGGAGGAAAGGCTCTAGTTGGCTTACAGTCCTGAGGGAAGGCTTCAGGATGGCAGGGACAGGATGGCAGAGCAGAGGCTGGACTTCACTCCTTGCCACAGCAGCTAAAAGAAATCAGGAAGAAAGCGAGCTGAACTCTGTCAAGGGGAAGCTGGCTAGAACACCCCAAAGCCCGCCCCCAAAACACACCTCCTCCAGTGAGGCTCCACCTCCCAAATTGCCAACAGCATTGAAAACACATGAGTTTATGGGGACATCTGACTCTAACACCACAGCCACATTCTGCTTCTTCATGCAGGCTCATTTTTTTTTTGGGGGGGGAGGCATCAGGACTTGTGAATTTCACATTATCAGATACTGTGCATCTTGCTTTTCCATGAATATGCTTGAATTTAGTTCTAGGGTGTCATTAAGCTATTGGAAACTGGTCACCCTGTTGAGACTCTTGATTTGTTAGGTGGGACCTGAGCAGGCTGATGTATTCCTCAAGACTTTTTAAAAACTCTACCTGATATAATATTACTTATGAGCTTTTCCATTCTGTCTGGTGGACCTTACACTGATCCCAGCTCTTTTTTTAAATATTTTATTTATTTATAAGGAGAGAGAGAGAGATAGAGAGAGAGAGAGAGAATGGGCACACCAGGGCATCCAGCCACTGCAAACAAACTCCAGACACATGTGCCACCTTGTGCGTTACTGGGGAATTGGACCCTTAGGCATTGGAGGTAAGTGCCTTAACCACTGAGCAATCTCTCCAGCCCTGTTCCCAGCTCTTTGTCATTGGCTACTGGTTTTTAGTCCTTCTCATCCTTTCTTGAGGTTCTTTCCTGGTGGTAAGCAGTTTTGTTGGTGCACAAAATATTCACAAGTAAGTCCTGATGATCACTGGAGGATGTTTCCTGTCCATGTCTCTCAGCTCCTCACAGTGTGACAGACGTTCATCCCTCACTCTCTGTCTGACAGACCACCTTGCTCTTCCCAAACTCTCAGCTTGGGGAGCTCCCCTGGCTCCAACTCTATCACCTGTCCTGGAGCCTCTGCCTGGAAATTCTCTTGAAGCACTTAGCTCGAACAATCTCTGACTGATTTTATTTGTTCCCACTCACTGTGAATTTATTTATTGTGTCCTTTTCTTTCTTTCTTTTTCAGGCTGATAAATTTCTATTACTTTATCTTTGGCAAAGGTGGAAGTTTCTGAATTGAGTTTATTCTAAAACATTTATCTGGAAATCTACCCTGTCTAAAAATGATGTCTCTCAATGTCAGTAGATCAAATGAATAAGACACATGGTTATTCATGTGTTATACCATAATAAATACTCACTGTTATTCCACTCATCGATTAGATTACACAGAAGGTTTGTGTTGGAAGGTAACTATTGTAGCTCGACCTTCCCAGACGTCAATCATTATTCTTAAAAAGAAAGTGACATATGCTCATTTTATTTTTACAAATGTAACTCAAAACTCCATCACATTTATTTTTCTTTGGAAAAATGTTTATGCAACTGAATTAAAGCTGATACTAACTATTTTTTTAAATTTGTATTTATTTGCATGTGTAGGATGGGTATGGGGGGGTGCATACTAGGGCTTCTTGCCACACAAATGAAAGCCAGACACATGTGCCACTTTTTGCTTCTGGCTTTATATGTACTGGGGAATTGAACCTGGCAGGCAGGCTGTGTAAGCAAACACCTTTAACCATTGAGCTATCTCTCCAGCCCCTGAAGCTGCACTTTTTTTAAGTTTAAAAAATGGAAGTCTTTTTTATTTAACTTTTAAAGAATTTTCTATTTGTGACACCTAGTATTCTTAGCCCTTATGATAACATATATAAAAGAAATCACAACCTTAAAAGTGGGTGTTCAAAATTCGGAATTTTCAGGAAGACAATAGCTACACCCAAGTTTAACACCTTGCCTAAGTTAGGTCAGCACTTAAGGGAGGAATGAACCAATTTGATACTGGAAGTATACATGATAGCATCTCTATAAGAATAAAATGCATCCAAGTGTATTAAATAGCAATGTATCGCAGCACATGAACTCTCTTCCTTCTGATTACCTTGAGAACACTGAAGCTACACTTTTTTAAAATATATATTTATTGTCCATAATGACTTACATTATTTAGTGGGCAAACAATGCGTTGTTATCCCGAATTCCCCAATTCCTCCCTCCCCACCCCTGATCAGTTGAATATCCTCCTCCGTGGGCTGTCTGTATTAGTCCTTGTGGCAAGGGATCCTGTATATCCTAGTACTCAGCCCGGTCTTCCTGGCCCGCTACACTTTTCAATACACAAATATGAGCATTTCCCATAGTTGTTGGACATCACTTTCAATGACAACATCACATGGCCTTGTGACCCTTAACTGAAGGTAGTTCTCAAACATGACAGAGTTGCTTTTAACAGGCAAGTCCTCATTCTGTGTTGAAATCTGATGGAGCAGATTTAAGCTTTATCTTTGCCAGTATGTTAACTTGGGTTTACTTGGTGTCACGGCAACGGTCAGCAGACTGAGTTTCATGCTTCTTGAAACATTACTGGTAAAAGCTGTGAAGACTTGTGGACATTGTCTGGATAGTTACTAACAACACTGGACTCAGTATTCTTAGTGTGACGCCCCCAGTGTTAGCATTAGTTAACATTTTCATACAGAAAACACACCCAACATGATACAGATATAGCCTAGATAATTTTGAATTACTCTGCCTTACTTCCTGCAATTACACTCAAGATTTTATATCCATTTTATTGAAAAGGGGCTTAAACTGGGAATGGAAGTATCTGGCAACTCTTACTGTTTTCCTGTGAATTATTGGTGTCCGTTATTTGTTTTGATATTGTGTTTGATTTAGAGATGGCACAAAATTGATGCCATGAAGCCATGATTGTCACCTTCTTTATCACTTATCTTTTCTCGAATGGCATATTCTATTCAAGAAGAAATTTGAACACCAATTGTCAATGTATTTATTGTATGTTGACAAATTTAAAATATATGGCAATTTCTGGCATTTCAGACCAAATTGTACAAGCCAGAGAGGACTGGCCTGGTTTCAGCGGACCATACTTCTTGTTGACGTACTTGACTAAATCAGCGGCTGTGAGGAAGGCAGGATTTCAATTCTCAAGGTCATGACTACTGAATGATGGAAGTAAGGCAAACATAAACAATTCCTGGAACAACAAACAGCCTCCATGAAAACAGAAAACAACTAAAATTCCCCAGGACTAAAGCCTTATTACTGGGACACATCTAAGAATGAGGGGAAACTTGGGAAGATTACTGAAAAATATGAGTTAATGTACTTAATGGAGAAAAGTCATTGCCACCCAAAGAACAAGACCAAAATGACATATCCTCCTGAACTTGGGAAAGTTTATGCACAGGCAATGGGATTTTCAACTTTATTTTTAGCTGACAAATAACATTGAGTATATGTTTGAAGCACAATATGATGTTTGAATTCATGTATACCTTGGATAACAACCAAACCAGGGCAATTAGCATGTCCATCAGCTTGAACTTTTCTGCATGTATGTGTGTGCATGGTGTATGTGTGTGCTTGCATGTTCATAAATGTCTCTGTGTGCATGTATATGCAGGTGTATATGTGTGCATGCATGCAGAAGTATATGTGTGTGCGCACGTGTATACAGGTGTGTATGCATGCATGCAGAAGCATACTCCAGTGTGTGTGTGTGTGTGTGTGTGTGTGTGTGTGTGTGTGTAAGCCAATGGCATGAGGTGTCTTCCTTGGTTGCTGTCCATCTTATGTTTTGAGACAGGATCTTGCACTTAACCTAGAAGTGACTGGCTTAAGTAGACTAGTGAGCCAATAAGTCTTAGAGGTCCTCCTCTCTTTGCCTCCTCAGTGCTGGTCTTAATGATATTCACTACCACACATTTTCCATGAGTGCCAGGGATCCTAACTCACATCTTCGTGCTTGCAGGGTGAGCACTTTACCCACTAAGACATCTCCCAAGCCCCACCTTAATGCATTCAAAATCCTCTCTTCTAGCTAATCTGAGATAAGCGATCCATTATCATTAACCTTGTGCCATTGAACACCAGAACCCATTCCTCTTGTCTAAGTATATCACAGCATCCACTGATGAACCTCTCTTCCTTCCCCTCCCCTCCTCGCCCCAGTCTCTGATAATCACCATTATACTCTCAATAAGATCTCCTCAGAGTGAGATCACATGTTTATCCTTCTGTGCCTGCCTCAAGTCACTTAATATTATGTTCCTTAAGGCCATCCGTACTGTCATCAATGACAATTTCATTCTTTTATGGCTGCAAAGCATTTCACTGTATATATCTATCCATCTGTCTTATTTATTTATCTATCTCTTCATTTAAATGTAGATCATACACACACACACACACACACACACATATATATATATATATATATATATATATATATAGAGAGAGAGAGAGAGAGAGAGAGAGAGAGAGAGAGAGAGATATCACATTTTATTTCTTTGCACCCATATTCTGGCTCTGGTCAGCAGCATTCTAATAATGAAGATATAAATGCTGACAAGAATGTGTGAGAAAAGAACTCTTATACACCATTAACGGGAATTAAAATTAGTACTGCCATATGGAAAACGAGTGAGTTTCCTTAAAAAAAAAAATCTAAAAGTGGAGCTGTCTGAACTAAAGATACTAATCATTATATTAATAGAGTCAATTCTGTCACAGAAACTTGTCATTCAATAAAGTATGCACAGATGGATAAACATCAGGAGTGACATGGTAAATGTAAGTTTGGATCTTGGAGTGAATGTGAGGACGTGGTTGCATAGGAACCGTGCGCCAGGTCTGCACTGACTACCTAACTTCCAGCTGCTCCATTTTCTGAGTCTCTAATTATAAGCTGCTCCTGTAAATTTCAAAATGTTATTTCAGCTGAAACGCAAAGGTAAAAAGTGCTTTTCAAGACTCATTGTTCCTCAGGCTTCTGTCTGCTCATTACTAGGTCATCCATCAAAATGTATGAAGCAAGGAATCATAACCTTTATGCTGGAGAGGAAACATTGTATCAATCAGGGAGCTCTAGAGGAACAGACCAATGGGATGTCTATGGATTACCAAGGGGTTTATTAGGTTAGCTTACCGAATATGGTCTGCATAGTCCAGCAATGCCTGGAAACAGGCTGAAGAGCCCAAGAACCCAGTAGCTGCTCAGTCCATGAGTCTGGAGACCTCAGCAGTTCCAATAAGGCACTGAAGATCAGGAAGATGCTGGAGAGATGCTGGTCTTCAGTCTGCATTGGAAGCTGAGAGAGCTGGGTTCTGATGGCCATGAACATTATCAGCAACAAGACGGATGCAGGTATCGAAGAGTAATCCAGGTATCCAGGCAGAAGGCCTCATGTTCTCCTGGAGCTTCTTTATATATCGTCCACCACTGGAAGGCTGCCCACTATGGGTAGAGGTTTTCCACCCTCCACAAATCCTTCCTGGAAACACTCTCACTGACCCCCACAAGAGTTGTGTTCTCTCTTGCTTTATTACTAACCCGATCACACTGACAATAGAATTTAACCATCACAAGTCCACCCTTGTCAGTTTAATACTACATCACATCTCCTTATGTCCTCTAGGCCACACTTAGGGTTATAATTACCCCTAACGTGATATAACTATGTCATGTATAATCAGAAATGGACTCTTCTCGCCCCCAAAATAGAAGTCAGAGGAATGCTTACTTTGCAGTGTGGTGGAGATGAGATACAATATCCTGATGCTAAAATATCTTATTAATCATTTACTTGTCACCTTTCATATTGAAATGCTCAATTTCATTCTAACTTGTGATAGGTTTTATATGTATGTATCATATGTGCGTGTACATGTTCATGTGTGTGAGCGGCCCATGGCATGACGTACATGAGGAGGTCAGAGCACAGCTTCTGAGTGTCAGCCCTCGCCTTCCACCTCAGCAGAGGCAGGGTCTCACATTGTTCACTGGGCTAACTGGCCCATGGGATTGATTGTGGTACATTTTCGTGTCTCCTCCTCCCTTCTTGATATAGACATGCTGGGATCATGGGCGCTAATGCTATCGCCTCTAGCTTTATGTGGGACCTGAAGATCCAAGTTCAAGTATCCAAGCCTGAGTGGCAAGTGCTTTATCCGCTTAGGCGTCTCGGTAGCCTTAAAACCATGAAATCAATAGAGTCAAGGTGAGGCATATCAGACAAGATGGAGACCTTCCCTAACTCAGCCTCTGTGTTACATGTGAGCTTTTGGTCATCACAGACCTCCGTACTGTGCATCCCTCTTGGAAGAGGCTCTTGGCGTCAGCCTGTATGTCTAAGCATGGTGATATACTACGGCAGCCTAGAGGAGAAGGTCTATGATGCTGAGTTCCTGTGCTGCCAGCAGCTGAGCAGATAACCATGAGGACATCATCTCTGAGAAGAGGCTCCGAAATTCATCGTGCAGAGTCATTCATCCTAGCAAGACAAGTTTCCAGCTTATAGATGTTCCCCTTCCTTTCAACTGAACGTCAACTTAAGCATCAAGCAAAGTGCTTTTGTTTAAAAGGAGCAGATTAGTCAATAACCCTGAAAACTCTGTTGTGAAAATGTGTATGCCAAGGTATTGTTGAGTTATTCCTGTAAAAATAATAATCTTCTGTCCACTTCTTACTTCACACCATGAATATCTCCTTAGGACTGGAGCAAGATACAGGGCTAAGTGAAAATTTCAAAATATCGTTGAGTTTAAAACTATCAGCAAGAGTTGAAGTGATGGCTCAGGGTAATAAAAGACTTGACCTGCAAGCAGGAGTACCTAAAACCAGATCCCCAGAACCCACATAAAAGCCAGGTGCTGTGGGAGGGGTACCTACAATCCCAGCATACCTGAAGAAGAGAAGTAGAGATAGGTGATTTCCCCAGAAGCTCACGGGCCAGGTAGCCTGGTGAACTCAGCAGTGAACAATGAGAATGTGAGACTCTGCCTCAAACAAGGTGGAAGGCAAGGCCCCACACTTGAAGTGATTCTCTGACCTCCACACGGGCACCACGGCATATGTGCACCCACACTCAAAAACCACACACGCACACACACACACACACACACACACACACACACACACACACACCACAAAGAATATGTATCAATAAGAGTAGGTTTCATAGCCAATAAGAGTCTAGCTCTCCAGCGGAAATCTAGGACATCAAGAGCAGCTTTTGTAAATCATCTTTTTCAGGGTAGAATGTTTCGAAAGCTGAGGTCCAAGTGTGTCTAATACATGGTGGAAAGTGACAGGGTTTTAAGTTTTTCATAGGTAAATGCATTCATGCACAATGTGAAGACATTTATTTGACTGAGGGCTAAGGAGACCTAATTAAATCCTCAAAGTCATAATTTCAGAAATATTTTTAGGGCAAGGCTAGTATTTTTGTACAATCAGTTAAAGATTGTTATAAAGCAAACATTAGACAAATAATTGTGTGTCGTGTCTTAATATTGGAACAAGAATGCAGGCAGTGTGTGAGTAGCTGAGGGTTACATTGCTTATGAGACTGTTTACTATGAGGTCTTACGTGCTGTTAGGTCAGATTCGTGAGGTGCAGAGTCTGAGGCAGAGACTGTTGTTTAAGTGATTTACTGAGGAGGCAGCTTCAGGAAAAACTTCAGAGGAGGAAGGAAAGAAGGGAAGGGCAGGAGCAGAAACTAGGGAAGCCAGAATTTTAGGAGACTCTTAGCTTCAAAACCTGCTTCAATTCATCATTGGACACTGGCCACTTGGTGAAATGTGTCATTTCCTCTAATAAAGAAAGTCATCAGTAGAGGGTAGAAACCCTGGCCTCAGGGCTAGAGAGATTGCTCAGTGGTTAAGGCACTTGCCTCCAGTGCCTAAGGTCCCGGGTTCAATTCCCCAGTACCCATATAGGCCAGACTCACAAGGTGGTGGCCTTGGTGCACATTCTCTCTGCTTGAAAATGAATAAATAAAATATTTTTTAAAAAAACAAACCCTGGCCTCATGAAGGAGGTTTGGGCAGGGGGGACCTGGATGAGGCATAAGCTTTCCAGTCAACAATAAAAACCAAGCAAGTTCATGGAGGTGGCTAGCAGGTGTCATTTATGGGAAGCCCTGGAGAAAAGGAAGTTCACCAGCTCTCAGGGCCATCTTGACCTTCCAGCCTTCCTGGGCCTCATGCATGGGTAATGGAACACTGGTTGTGTCTAGTGGACACCTGCCCTGAGTGTCGCTGGATATAGTCTTCCTAGCTGGAAACTTAGTGTCCACTTTGTCACAATAAGAAAGAATCTCTGTTTCCGCCCATAAAATAATCCATTTGGACCTACTCAGAGGAAGAGGGATCATTGGGTCATACCCTTGAAGGAGATGTGAAACCTTGGTTCCTTCTCGTTATCTTTCACTGTCATGAACTTCAATGAGATGCAGGCACTCCCAAGAGTCATTAGATTTCAACTAGCAAGCGACCTGGCTTCCGGCTAGAGCTGGACCACTGCAGAGCATGCCAATTCATTGCAATTGACCACATATTTCCGCCCAATACTGTGTGAATACCAACCGGATGCATCTGATTAAGTGCTCCAAGCTCCGGCTGTAATAATTGACTCTCTGGCAGCCTGCCTCCTTCTAGCTATTGTGGGAGCTGGGCTTGGAGCTGCCGAGGCTTGGCGAGGGCACCACACAGGTTCTCTCAGCTGGCCAGATGCCTGGCAGCTTTCCTCCTCACTATGACATCCTTTCCTTTTCAGCTTCTTTTGTATCCAAGACGTGCCTTGCTCTGGAGACCTTTCCTCACTTTCTTCTCCATGGATGCTCCCAATCTGGCTAACCTGGCTTCCTGATCAAGAGCCAAGCAGAGCTTCTGCTCCATGGCATAGTTCCCCTGGAGCTCATGAGAACATTTATTAAATTTGGTCAGTGACAGCCAGTTTGGGTCCCTGGCAACTAAACAGGTACAAAGTATTTCCTGTTGGAGAAGATATATGGCTGAGTAATTAGTACCACGGTGTCTTTAGCCAGGCGCATTGCAATGAAAAGAAAATGCTACTTGTTCACTGGATTTCTCTGAACAATTTAATCAGTTTCCCAGGCTTCTGGGTAAACATCTGTAGAATGAGAATAAAAGTGAGATCTCTTTCATAGGGCTGATATGAAGATTCAGTGGACTCATGCATATAAATCAATAGAAATAGTTCCCCCCCAGAAAGACGTCACTGAAGGATTAGCAATGTTCTTTGCCTTTACTGATATATCCATAACATAATTATTATCTAAGTCATACTTATGTGTTAAGCAACTGAAAGGCCTCCAGTATTTTAGCTAATGAGTTATCATCCTAAACCCCAATTAATGTTTCTATCCCACAAGCAACAAAATTATAGCACAAAAGGCCCTACCTTGTTGGACAATGAAGTAATTGAATGGAGCAAGTGAAACGAATGAGTTTGATTTATTTCTAATGACTTGGAAAGATAAACAAGACATGGTTGAGAAGCAGCTGAAAAACATAAAACCATAATTGAAAAGCAACTGAAAAAAATCACAATATGATTATATAAACACATTTTATGCTCAAAAAATGTTTGTGTGGAATGATGTCTATGTGTATTTATGGCTATTACACATGATAATATAATGTGGAGGAAAACTCACTCATCTCTACAGTAACTGATTTGGGAATTATTTTATGGGAAGAGGCCAACTTTATTGGAAAGAAGCTTGGTAAGGACCCTAGTTCATTGGAAAAAAACTCCTCTGCTTGTGGCTCAAGTTCATAGGAAGGAAGCCAAGGCTCACTAGGGTAAGGGAGGAGGGGCTGGAGTCAGGTCAGTACAGTGCGAGGGAAGGTCCAGCAGAAGTGAATGCCCAGTTTTATTGGTGGTCGTCATGGTCATGGTGGAAAACTATAAAAGAAAGAAGAGGTAATGCACCTTTCAGAAAATTATACATAGCCCCTGTGATGGTTAGTTTTGTTGTCAACTTGATCTTTTTAATTATATTGGGCAGGTCTTTGAGGATGTTTACAGGAAGACAGCCTCTCAGTAGGGGGGCAGGATATAAGGAAGTTCAGAAGAGCTAGAAATTAATATCCTTTCCTCTGTGTGCAGTGCAGGAAGGAAATTCCAGAGACTCAGGAAGCCATTAAGTCTGGGATAGGTTTGTAAGACTTTCGCCCTGAGGCTATATAAGGGTGAAAGAAATTTCTCTCCCTTAGCTCCCAGCCTGTTTAGTGTCCTGTGTGTGGTGTTGGTGATGGGTTTCTTTCTCTGCTTGGACCTGTGAAAGGGTGAATCAGCCTCTTTAACTATTACAGAACGTCTCCTGAATCTGTAGCTTCAATAAATCCTTTCCTCCCATAACTGTACCTGGTTTGGAGATTTATCCCAGGGGCATGTGTCTGATTACAACAGCCCCCTAATGCATTTAAAGTGAATTTCTTTGTGAAGTGTTAACTCTAGCAAAGGCTTTGGTCAGAGCTACAGATATGGATCAGTGGTTAAAGGTGCTTGCTTGCAAAGCCTGCTGGTCACCATTGGCAAGGATTGTGTCATAAATGTTAGTTTTCCTTGACAAAGTACCCGGCATAACCAAATTCAAAGAAGAAAGTTTGATTTGGCCCATGGTTTCAGAGATATTAGTCCTAAAACTTGGTTTTGTTGCTTTGAGACCGATGCAAGGCAGAGTCTAATAATGAAAGCACCTGGCTGAGGAAACTGCTCACTTTATGGCAGTGAAAGATAGAAAAGGAACAAAGGTCCCTAGATCTCCTTCAAATGATCCTTCTTCCTTTGGGTGGGCTCATCTCTAAAAGGTCCCGCCACTTCCCAGTAGAGTCATAGGCTAGTGACCAGGACCTTAGCACATGAATTTTGGGAGATATTTACAATCCAAAAATAATATAAAAACAGTCCACAGTAAAACTTCCAGTGTCCATATCTTGTCTCTGTCTCTGTCCCTCCCCTACACACATAGGCATTCTTAGGATCTTATAATCTTGTGTCTTGGAACTTGTATGGAGATTCTAACAGGGAAGCACAACTACTCGTATTCCCTTGACCAAAGACCATCCTCCTTGATTTGGGGAAGGGGATCCTCTTCGACCAAGTGTGCAGCTTCAAGAGGGACACACGTGGAGGGGTGAAGGAGGAAAGGGGCACTTGCCTAGCCAGCCAGATCAGCAGAATCAACCCTGGTGATCAATGGGGTGACATGTCACAGGATCACATCCTAATTAATATGGCTGTGAGTACATCAAACACCACAGCTCCATGCCTCCTGGGAGAAGTGCTGCTTCCTGGCATCTGTGTTTACCTACCTCAGTGCTTCTGACCAGAGAGCATCAGGGTCATTCTTCCTGAGGTCACAGTCTTGGGGAGGAGCTGGGTGGGAAGTATACCTGGATTGAGCAGTCAGCAGCAGATTGCCCAAGATTTTAAAAATGTGTATACCCATGTGTTAATGCTACTCTCGCTTTTGGCTAGGGAAGCTTCTCTTTTCAGATAGCGGTGACCACTGGGATAACTCAAAAGTCATCATAGTGCTGAGAAGGAATGACAGTGGAGTGTTCAGCACTGGGACATCACTGTCCCGCTTCCTGAGGCTCAGGGTCAATTTTGGAAAATGGCCAAAAGAATGTAAGAGCTAAAGGAAGGGTAGGATTGCTTACAATGGAAACTTTCAGACACAAAATAGCCTTGATACTCATGACTTCCTAGTGCCTGATAATACCAACACAAGATCTTACTAATAGGAGGGAAAAATAATGAGGTTGAAATACAGTAGAGACTAATTGGAAGGGGGAGGGGATATGATGGAAGGCAGATTTGAGAGAGGGAAAGTGGGGAGGGAATTATCACGGTTTATTGTCTCTGCTTATGGAAACTGTCAACAAAAAGTTTTTTAAATGCCCTCATTCCTGTTACTTTGTGCTTTTGTGAAATGTCTGATGGGGGAGAATCAGAAAATGGGTGAGAGGAGCAATTACGTTCATGCACACTCTCCTTCCTGTGTTTGTACCTTCGTTATGGTTACTAACTCCAGCGTAAGTGTTGCAGTCAGCTTTCTAGTTGCTGCGCAGAAAGAACCCAAACAAAAGTGGCTTGTAGAGGAATGGGTTTATTTGGCTTATGGACTCGAGGGGAGACTCCATCCTGGCAGGGAAAACGATGGCATGAGCAGAGGGTGGACATCACCTCCGCCACAGCACTGCAAACAGCAGCAGGAAGGTGTGCCAAACACCAGCAAGGGAAGCTGGCTTATAACCCCATAAGTCTGCCCCCAACATGTACACAGCTACAGTGAAGTTCCAATTCCAGAACTGTCATCAGCTGGGGATCGAGCATTTAGAACACATTCATTTGTTTGTGGGGGACACCTGGATCAAACCATGACAGTAAGTTACCTCAGGCTCCATTTCACAGATGGAGAAAGTGAAGATTGGAAAGTGTCAGCCTATCAGCTCAAGGTGTGCAACTGATCGATCCTGGACCATGGTGGAAATCTTAGTGTTCCCATTAGTGTGAATGAGTAACAGCAACAACCAATTTCTATTTAATCTTTTACCCACTCAATACCCTCTTTATCCCAACTACAATCTGCTTCCCACTTTCATGTCTATTTTTGCGTGAGATGCATTGAGTTAAATTACAATTTTTTGCATGAGCATGGTGGGGGCTATTTGCTGGATATGCGCAATTTACCAGTGACAAGACCACTGAGGAACTTAACTCCAGTCTCCAGGCAACGATTACCTGCCAATGATGTCTCTGGAACAAGCAGGATGTCATGATCCCCTCTCCCATCCATGATGGAAATTTGACAGGCTCAATCTTGTATCACACCTGCCAGGAGTCCCTGAGTGTAACAGAAAACAGCTTTCCACAGCACTCCTCCCCACCCTCTGTCTTTTACCATTCTTTTTTAATATTTGTTTTATTTACAAGAAGAGAGAGAATATGGGTTTGTCATGGCTTCTAGCTGCTGCAAACTCCAGATGCATTTGCCACTTTGTGCATCTGGCTTTACATGGGTACTGGGGAATCAAACTCGGGTCATTAGACTTTGTAGGCAAGTGCCTTAACCACTGAGCTATCTCTCTATCCCTATTTTATTTTATTTTTCCTATTTATTGTCAATAATTAGATACATTGTATGAGCAAGTCTTATGGTGATATCCCTACTTCCCTCCTTCCTGACCCCACCCAGCTGGGGACCCTCCTCAGTGGGCTTGCTGGACCAGTCCATGGGGTAAGGGGTTATGGGAAAGCCTCAGAGGGGGTGACATAGAGGTCTCATTTAAGGTTGAGTACACAATAGTCATTTTTTTCTATGCTTTCGCCAGCTAAGTGTATCTGTATTAACCTCTGCTCACTGGAAAAAGAGAAAGAAAAACACCTGTCATGGAGGCTAAGAGCACCCTCGTCATTATTTTATTTATTTATTTGAGAGAGAGAGAGAGAAGCAGACAGAGAGAATGGGTGTGCCAGGGCCTCCAACCACTGCAAACGAACTCCAGATACATGTGCCACCTTGTGCATCTGGCTTTACGTGGGTACTAGGGACTCGAACTCTGGGCCTTCTGCTTTTCAGGCAAATGCCTTAAGCACTAAGCCATATCTCCAGCCCATCATCATTATTTTTTAAACTCCACTCCCAGTGTTCTTCCTCGAGCATTGGGTCCGAACCCTCTTCCCAACACTGGCTTCCTGATGCCATTTGCCAGAATCCATCTGGGTGTCGTTTTTCCCTTCATTTGACCTTCTCCACGTGATTTCTAATTTGGCATTTCCCTGCAGTGGTTGTACAGTTCTATCTCATTTCAGTGTTGTTACCATATGGAGACTTCCCCCTGCCCCTGTCATCTCTAGATAAATACACTCTAATAGGACCAGCTCTTTGAGGGAAGGGGAAAGCCTTGTTCATCGATTCATTCTTTGGGACCATCACACTGCCCAGTCAATCACAGGTGCTCAATAAATACTGGATGGGAAAAATGAATGAATGAACAGATGGATAGATGGATGGACTCTATGGTTTTCTGAAAAACTAACCTACTTGAAATGGCTTGACCCATCTTTCCAAGGAAAAATACTCTTCTTTCCCCATAACCTTTTTTTTCTTTATTGTCCATAATGAGTTACATTGTTTAGTGGGCCAACCATGAGTTGTTATCCCCAATTCCCCGTTGCCCCCTTCCCCATCCCCAGTCAGCTGGATATCCTCCTCCATGGGCCGTCTGTAAAATATTTTACTTATTTAATTTGCAAGCAGAGAGAGAGAGAGAGAGAGAGAGAGAGAGAGAGAGAGAGAGAGAGAGAAATGGGCACACCGGAGCTTCCAGCATCTGCAAACAAACTCCAGATGCATCCACTTTGTGCATCTGGCTTTATGTGGGTACTGGGGCATCAAACCTGGATCGTTAAACTTTGCAGGCAAACACCTTAACCACTGGACCATCTCTCCAGCCTTCCCCCATAATTTTTTTTCTTTACTTATTCTGTTAAAATTTTATTCTGTCTTCCCACGAAGTCCATGCTGTGTCTCCTCAAAGGTCGTGTGTCCCTCGTATAAGCCTCACTTTCCCCTTCTGAGAAAGTCTTAGCAGCGTCAGGTGGTCCTCAAGACCACCTCCAACCCCACAGGTGCATCCATTCATAAATCAAACCAGTACCCTCTCTGTAGGTCTATGTTTCGGGCTGCCAGCTATATTATGGGAATGGCTGAGTCCTGATATTTTAAAGCATAAGTCCTTAAAGCATACTTGTATTTCACTCATGAATGCATGAGGTCTCTTGAGAGGTGATGGGCCTTCATTACTACTATCCAAACTATCCATTAACTCTGAGTGGAAGCCTGCCATTATGTAGCTGCAGTCATATGCTGAAGTGCTGCCACCCGGCGGTCAATGAGGATATCGCATGTGTTAATTTTCTTTTGTCTTGACAGGTGGGGAAAATATTAGCAACTCTTCCTCACCTGGGGTTCAAAGGATCCATTTCTTTCCAGCTCCCTCCCCTCTTTCATGCTCAGCGTCTCCTACTCTGAAATTTTCTCATTCTTTCCGAAAGTACTTTGGTCGCATAACCGGCTAGATTTGTAACCCATATACCCAAATGACTGCTTGTCAGCAGGTGCATTATAAATTCTCTTTAGATATACATTGTGCAGGGCTGGGAGATGGTTCCGTTGGTAAAGTGCTTACCTTGCAAGCTTGATGACCTGAGTCTGGTCCTCAGAACCCATATAAGAAAGGTAGACATGGGCCAGAGTCCCTGCAGCAACAACAGACCTGTAATGTCTTGAAAACACCTTGTTGTGGTTTAAATATAAAAAGCCCCCCATGGGACAAATGGCCCCCATCTGGTGGCACTGTTTTGGAAGGTTGTGAAACCTTTAGATAAAGTAGATCACTAGGCTCAGACCTGGAGGTATAAGAGCCTGGCCTTACTTTCAGCTCTCTCTCTGCTTTATGACTCCGGAGGCAATGGAACCAGCCACCGGCTTGTTCTCTCATGCTTCCCCACCATGGTGGAATGTATCCCCCCAAACTGTAAGCCTTCCTTAAGTGACTTTCTGTCTGTTATTTATTCACAGCAATGAGTAAGTAGCTAATACATACCCACAGACCTTAGGTAAACAAACAGTTGTTCTCAGGGGTCCAAGAACCATCATTTCAGTAAGAGGTGCTCAGCTGGCTTGAGGCTGAGTGCCAGAGTTTATAATTTCAGATTCAAAGCAGAGTGCCTGAGCTCCAGCAGTCTGACTGAATCGTGCCATCAGCACTGATGGTTGCAAAACACCCTATTGGGAGATCTCACGGGAGAGTCATAGGTATTTATCACATTCAGGCCAGATGTTCTCATGGGCAAAGTCTATTAACACGATGATCTGAGGATGCTTGTTCTTTTTGTAATGTTTAGATTTGTTAGTAGTAAGCTGAGAGAATGTATATGCCAGAGATTCCAGCTGCTGTACAGATTCCAGATGCATGCACCACTTTGTGCATTTGGCACATGGAAATCAAACCTGCATCCTTAGGCTTTGCAGACAAGCACCTTAACCGCTTAGCCTTCTTTCAGGCCCCCAAAGACCTTATTAACTGGGCAATATATTACACAGCAGCTAACATTTCTGGGGAATTAAAAAATATTTTATTTATTTATTTTCAAACAGAGAGAAAGAGAGGAGAGAGAGAGAGAGAGAGCACTAGGGCCACCACCTTGTGGGTCTGGCTTATGTGGGTATGTGGGTACTGGTGAATTGAACCTGGGGCCTTAGGTACTAGAGACAAGTGCCTTAACCGCTGAGCCATCTCTCCAGCCTAGGGAATTTTTTTTAATCTATAAAATAACAGAGAAGTATCTAAGCTCCACTCCCCCCTAACATTTTGTAATTCTGACTAAATGTGACTCAAATAATGGAAAAGTCATTTAAAAGTTAAACTAATTAAAAATGAACATCAGGTAATATTCTTTCTTACTTTAAAAATATAGTAAAATAACCTGGTGATCAATTACTGGAGGAAATTTGACAAGATTCTTAGAAGATAGAGCTTTCTTTGAAAGTTCCTGTCTCCAAGAAAATATCACCCAACTCTCAGGGGGAAATGAAGTGTTTTGAAAGATTGCTATTTTAACAATCAAAACTGCTTTAATGGCTCAAAGTGTAAAGGAGAATTCAGAGCCACAGGATTGGGCAGTGCCCAGAAACAAAGAAGGTATTCGGATACATTCATTTAAGAAAACGTTTTCTCCACAGATATGAAAGTGTGAGTGCTTCATATTAAAGCTGCCTCTGTTGAGTCCAATGGCTCCTGGTTCCACAAGCAAGAGCTCACCTCCTTCCATAAACTGCCTTTTTTATTTTAAAGAGAAATGAAACTTTTCTCCTGGTATGGGCCTACCGATAAATTCATTCTTATAAATAGTATTTTAAAATATTTATTTATTTATTTGAGAGCGAGGAGAGAGAGAGAGAGAGAGAGAGAGAGAGAGAGAGAGAGAGAGAGAGAGAGAGCACGCCAAGGCCTCCAGCCACTGCAAGTGAACTCCAGACACATGTGCCACTGTACATGTTGCTTTACGTGCCTAATGGGCTGACTGTGCATCTGAGTTCCTTTGCAGTGGCTAAAGGGCCTGGGTTGCACATTCTCTCTCAGTATGTCACCCTTCTCTCTGTCTGTCTTTGCTTGCAAATAAATAAATATATTTAAAAATTAAAAATAAATAAAATAAACCCGAGAACTGGAACCCAGTGCACTTGGTGTTGGTGGCTACAGGGAAAGAACTGAATGTACTATTTAATTGACTTTAATTTGAGATAATCCCATCTGAAATTCTTTTCTTCTAATTTATTTCAAATATGTAAAAGTTAACTAGTTAATAAATATTCCATTCTTAGTGTGGCAGTAAAATTGATTCATGTGAACACACTCAAAAAAAGGAAATTAATGACAACTTCACTGTCCCAAAAGTAATTCCTATGTATCTAGCCCATTATTCATGAACTTTCATTCACTGAGGATTTTTGGATGTCTACTGTCTACCAGCCCATGTTCTAGCTTATGGGAGAATAATAGGAAACAAAGGTCCTCATTCTCTTTGGAAGTCACATTCTAGCAGAATTTTGTGGAAAAGGAATAAATAAACTCCATCTGGGATAATAAATACCACCCAATGTTAAATTGGAACAAAATTATTGAAGGTAGTGGAGTGGAGAAGAATAGAAATTGCAGGTTTCTGTGGAAGACATCTTGCTATGCTTTGTGGATCCGTGACCGTGGCCACCCACGCGTGAAAGTGATCACCGGAGGCCACCCATGAGAGGACTCAGGCGGTGGTGGAGCTGGTTCCATGGCATCGGCGACAGTGAGAAGAAGCTACGGTTGAACAGAAAGCATGTCCACGGTTCTCTAGGACCATGGGGACACTTTTGCTCCAGCCAGCCAGACCTGGGCTTTGGTTCCTGGCTGATGCAATGATGTCCTGTTGATTCCCTCCTGTCCACCCTGAGAGGCCACTCACGCTCAGTCATTGCACGATGAGGGTCTAAGGCTGTAAAGCTGTAGAACTCAGCAATGGTGGCTTAATGATGTCTTTGTACAATTTCGAATTGGCATAGGTCAGGTGCTATTATGTCCTTTTTGTATAAAAGTAGAAACTGAGAAGGCTTTTCTCTCTCTCTCTCTCACTCTCTCTCTCTCTCTTTTAGTTAGTGGTCTAAAATTCTAAAATTAATTGATGTGTGAGCTGGGGATAAGTTCATGTTTCTCTGAGTCCAGTTTTCTCTAGACTTCATTAAACATTGGCACACAGGCAGTGGGAAATTGTCTAGAAGAAAAAGCAATCATAATTTAGCTAAGAGTCATTTTAAGACAAAATTTAAAAATACTTGTAGTGTAAAATGGGTTTCAGGGAAGGACAGTTGTATCATCCTATTTACAATCTCCTCTGTTTATGTTCTCTTCTGATCAGAATCAAGAGTGAGCCATCCAGTGCAATACCACAATGAATATAATTTCTTTGTAATAATTTGCTCCTTAATAATTGCGTATTAGACTCAAGAGATGGCTTAGTTGGTAAAGTGCTTGCTTTGCAAGCGTGAAGACCCGGGTTCAGACCCTTCAGCACTCACATTAAAAAGCCAGATGTCTGGAATCCCAGCTCTGGGAGACAGGAGGGTCCCTGGGGCTTCTGATCAGCTATTCTATGTTGAATACGTGAGCTCCAGGTTCAGTGAGAGACCCCGTCTCAAAGAATATGATGGACAGCCATTGAGGAAAACACTCCATCTGGCTTCCACATGCACACACATGTACACACACACACACACACACACACACACACACACACACATACAACATACACTCTCCCACTCCCCAATATGCTAATTAACTGGACAAAGAAACATATTGATCCAGATGAATGTTTATTGGGATTTTACATAGACATCACTTCTGCAAAGAACTGAGCTCAATAAATTCCTGCCAAACTTTTCTATCCTTATTGCTTCATAGTTAGCTCTTTAGGGGGTGTCTACTTTACAAATGGTAAATATGGGATATAAGGTCTTTCTACATGGCATGATTGTAGAAGTATGCTTTGGGCATCTAGAAAAAGCACTAACTACTCTGGATCCATAACACCACTGCGGGATAGCTAATCCTCCATGAACTGCTCGATCGGGAGGTTTGGTAAACTAGGGGACATAAAGTGAGTTAATCCTCTGTTAAAGAAGTGATACAACATACACATTTAATTTGTCCCATATTTGGTGAAGATACTGTTACTGCTGGGACCTTGCTCTGGCCTCTTCTCACTCCCTGGTCATTGTGCTATCCATCGGAAGAACTCAGATGAGACACAGAGAGGATATGTAGAAGACAGGTGGAGTTCATCACAAGACAAAGTAGACCATCCTGAAGGTCAAGCATAGGCAATGGACAGAGAGGGATTGTTATGTTATGACGACCTACCCTTTTAGGAAGGCTCTGGGCCATTTGTGAAGTCTCCAGAACAGACATTTCCTTGAGGGGTGATTTCCTGACCAAATGATTGACAGGCCCGTCTGGATTGACACTTCATGGAGGAGACAATAATGTGTCTTGGTCCTTCACCATGGAACCTCTAGCCAGATAGAAATGGTACGATCCTTTGGCACTTTAGAATGTCAGGTCTTCACCCACAGTGAGAGAGATGACCCAGGTCTCAGTAATGACAGCCCTAGAGTTTCAGTCCTTGGATCCACAAGCTGGTGATAATGTACACTGTACAACCCCGGTGACCTTCAATCCTGCTGATAGCTGCCCAGATACCCAACACTGTATGTCATGGTTTGATCCAGGTGTCCCCCACAAACGAATGAATGTGTTCTGGGTAATCGATCCTCAGTTGATGGAAGTTTGGATTTTACAACCTTGATGGAGCTGTGTTATTGGGGGCAGGCTTCTGGGGGTTATAAACCAGCTTCCCCTTGCCGGTGTTTGGCACACCTTCCTGCCACTAGAAAGCCGACTGCAACAGTGTAACACTAAGGGAAAGCTCCTCACAACTCTTACCCAATAGGTTTATATTTGAACATCTATAAGAAAAACAGAAAAGAAACTTCACTGTGACCCAGAGGGGTTGTAAAGCCAATCTGACTATTTCAGATGGTCAGAATAGGCAATTGCCTATGAGAGGCTATTTCGACAACAGTGGATCAGGAAATCAGTGTTTATTAGAACTGACGACATACTTTTCACTGAGCCATGTGCTCACATACATCATCTTCTCTGCTTTGCAGCAGCAGAGTTGAGGTTCAGAGCACGGCTTTACTTGGTTATTAACCACAGGGATCATTCTATTAGAGACAAAATTAGCCCATCTCACATTTGTGTAGAAGTCAATTCCCTCATCTCTCTCCATCTCCTCCTGATTTCCTTTTTTCTTTCCTACTAGTCTTCCTCCCACGTTCACACCTTCATGTCTGAGAGAGACATGAAATATGCAGGGACAGGAGGGTCCCCTGGGGCTGAGAGAGAGTCACTGAGTTAATTAGGGGTGCTTGCATGAGCCTCTGGGTGGGAGGTTTGTTTACTAAAGCATGAACAACTTACTGGTGACCAGTGAATAAAACACTCCACTCCCACGCAAGAGTAACCATTAACTAACTTCCAATAGTTTCTCGGGAAGGGGCAGAGCCTCATTGGCCCCTTCTGCATGGAGGACAGATGTTGATGGGCGTGGTCTTGTGCAGGTCATGCCCAGGTAACCCTGGCTGCCCTGTTCATGTTGCAACAGCCATGCCAAATTCAGGAAATGGAATTCCTCCCATCTTCTGGTTCTTCTTTCCCTACGATCTCCTCGGATGCTTTCTGTGATAACCCACTACATGGAGGAGGGGTTATATGTGCCTTGTTTAGGGCTGAGCACCCAACTGTCACTTATTCTCAGCGCTTTGACCAGTTATTAACCCTGATCATTGCTACAAGAGCTGACCAAGGCTGGGAGTGAGGGTCTTAAGGGACCAAGCCTGGGGAGCATCTGAGTGCCCATGGGGGACCCCTGTGGCTGGGGGTGGGACATGGGGTTCTGCATGCCTGAGATAGTTTGGTTCAGGTATCCCCCATAAACTCATGTGTTCTGAATACTAGGTCCCCAGCTGATGGCAATTTGGTAATTGAAGCCTAATTGGAAAAGGTGTGTTGTTGAGGGCGAGATTATGGCGGTTCTAGCCAGCTTCCCCTTACCAGTGTTTGGCACACTCTCCTGCTGCTGTTGTCCACCTGCTGTTGTCCAGGAGGTGATGTCCAGCCTCTGCTTATGCCATCATTTCCCCTGCCATCATGGAGTTTACCCTCAAGTCTGTAAGCTACAATAAACCCATCTTCCCATAAGCTACTTCTGGTATGGTGTGTATGGGGTTGGTCTCAGCAATGAGAAGGTAACCACAATACCATGTAATTGTCACAAGCCCCAAAAGTCCTCTTTAAATACACTTAACCATTCTTCTGCAGAGGAGGAGAAATTGTATGATTATTTATCTTTGATTCTAGGCAGAACAGTGTGACTTCCAGGATAGAACAGATAAGGGGAATTATTGCTGACCAAACATCCTGTCATGGTTTGATCCAGGTGTCCCCCACAAACAAATGTGTTCTGAATGCTAATTCCCCAGAAGATGGCAGTTTTGGAATTAGAACCTTGTTGGAGGTGTGTTGTTGGGGAGCAGGCTTATGGGGTTATAAGCCAACTTCCCCTTTCCAGTGTTTGGCACACCTTTCTGCCGCTGTTTGCAGTGCTGTGGTGGAGGTGATGTCCACCCCTCTGCTCATGCCATCATTTTCCTTGCCATGATGGAGTCTCTCCTTGAGACCATAAGCCAAAATAAACCCATACCTCCACAAGCAGCTTCTGGATGTGTTCTTTCTGTGTAGCAATGGGAAGGTTGACTACAACATATCCTAAGAGAAAAAGAACATTACTGTGATATCTATGATTTGTCAATTGAGCGCAACACTGTTTTTGCCCATCTCTTCATTCCATAAGCATTTACTCACCACTGTCTCACAGATACGCCATCTGGAAGTCATTCCTCTGGAGGAATGTCCCCAAGCAAGATAAGGGACGAAATGAATGACTCTGATTTCACTCAACTGTGACGAATACCACGACAGAAGTAAGAATCCCACCATAAAACAAATGGAGAAGTTTCTCCTCCTCAAAAGTAAGAAATACACCCAGGAAAATGAATTAAATATGCTAAACACAAAAAAAGGAAACACAAAACTCCTTAAAGTAGCAGGTGCAAATTTTAGGAACTGTAATACCTTTATGTTTCACACCTTATGTAAGTAAGATGAATAAAGTAGTAAATGTGCTTGAATTCGGAAAAGGCTATTACATGAATCTAACACTAGGGGACACCACACATATAGAGTGAGGAGGAACATTAATTAGCTCAGCTGATTGGGTCTTTCCATTTCCTGGAATTTTCACCTCTTGCTGCTGTAACACCCATTAGCCAGAGCTGGAAGAATAATGCACAGATACTTTGTGTAGGGACCAGAGTCCTTATCGAATACTTGGATTTTCACCAACATTTATTGGGAGTAAGTTATAATTTTAAAATTAATATTGCCTTAGATATCTTGTTATTTTTTTTGTTCTGTCTAGTAATGTCGGGGGGGGGGGAAATGTTTTAAATTTGATGTTTCCAACCAAATCCTTGGAAACTTTCTACCTCCATGGCAATTTTCAATCACCTGAATAATCTCAAGTGTTTAGTTGCTGAGATACACGTTTTATTTACCTCACCCAAAGACAGTGTGCTAAACAGCTGTTTTGTAAATCAAACACATCACACTTGCAAATATAATGGATCAAACCCTTCTAAGCATTTCCAAAGGCAGGTTGTGTCCTGGTCTCTTCCTCTGAAATTCACTATTATTCAAGTTTATATGGTTGCAACCCAGGATCTTTCTCTTAGGTAACCAGCCTTTTAAATTCAAAAATGGTTTTTAGAGTCTCCTGTTAATTTGTTTATTAACACTATATTTGACTTATTCATTTATCGTGTGGTATGTAATGTGTTATACGTGCTGTGTGTGGAGTTGGTGTGTGGTGTATGCATATGTGTGTGCACAGATGTACACACCCAGTGTCCACATGTGCAGAGGCCAGAGAACCACTTTCCGTGTCTTCCTCTATTACTCTTTCACTTTATTCCTTCCAGACAGAGACTGGCCCCTAACTAGAAGCTGCCTTTTTCAGCCAGAATGGCTGACTTGTGAGCCCTGGGGATTCTTCTGTCTTTATGACCAACAGTGCCCAGCATTTCATGTGGGTGCTGGGGATGAACTTGGGCCCTTCTAGGGCTCTCTCTGACCCTCATGATAGCATTGCAAATGATTTCCTTATCCCTCATTGGTTTCTTGTTATTGTTTAACAAAGACAGGGTTTCCTGTAGTCCAGGCTGGACTTGAACTTGCTATATAGCCGAGTGACCTTGAACTCCTGATCTTCCCAAGTGCTGGCATTAAAGGTATGTGCTGCCACTTTTGGCTGGTCTCCCTTTGCTCTCCTGTTTATAATACCTTTTCTGAAATGGCTACCTCCTCACTGAGACCCCAGGGTCCTGATTCTGGAGCCTTCTTTAGGCCTGGCTCTGGCTCTTTGCACTTTGAATATTGATGTGCCCCCACCTCGTTTTAGAGGTATCTCATTAACACCAGCCTGAAACTTCCTTTTGATCCGGAATCCCTGGCCTCCACTAGATGTCCCCACTCTAGACAACCGAGTGGAGACACACAGACTGGAGGGAGTCTTTGATCAAAATCCTGCCAGCTGTCTGTATTAGTCCTTGTGGCAAGGGATCCTGAATATCCTAGTACTCAGCCTGGTCTTCCTGGCCCAAGTGTGTTGTTACTGATGGGTGCCATGCCTCTGGACCATCTCCCCAGACAGCCCACGGAGGAGGATATCCAACTGATCAGGGAGGGGAGGGGGGGAATTGGAGAATTTTGGATAACAACTCATGGTTTGCCCACTAAATAATGTAACTCATTATGGACAATAAATTTATATTTAAAAAAACAGATTGTATAAGAAAATAAAATAAAACTCTTCCTTTCAAAAAAAAAAATCCTGCCGGGCATCCCGTCCCAGCCCAGCAGCTGACCCTGGAACATGGCACCAGCCACAAGGACTCTCAGAGCTCCCCTCGGCTTCCACATTCGTGCATCATCACCCACCATGACACCTGGCAATGAAGCGTCACCCAGCTCAGAGGGACTGTGCTCTCAACCCCTGCTTCACCTGGAAGGATCTGGGTGCCTCAGGTAATGTGTACAATGTCAAAGAGCAACATAATGACAGAGCAGTGTCTGGATCTCAGGGGCCATCTCTTTCCACAACTACACTTACCTACACTTACAGGTTGTCACCAGGGCAACCTGTGTCTCGTGTGGCTGTGACTGTCAGAGAACCGTGTCATCTAATCCTTTGGTCAGAGAGAAGAGCCAGTGAATCCCAAATGGCATGTGTCATCAGCATGATGTACGTCATAACAATAGCTTCTTATGTTAGGCAGTAGAAATCAAACTCCTGGTTCACGAATAGCAGTGATCGTGTACAGTGGGTATGAGCAACTCATTTTACCAGATGAGGTATCCAACACTAAGAAGATAAGTAGATTGCTCAGGGTAAAAAGAAATTTCAGAAATGTCTGTTCCCAATGCCGTGTTGTTCCTGGGCACGGGGAAGTCTCTTTATTACCACCATTTTGGTTTCCTTAATTTTCAAAGCTTTGTAGAAAATGTGGGACATTTTAGGGATTTATAGTTTATTCGAAGTTTATTATTAAATTGCTTTCAAAATTGTTTATCTTTTTTTTTGTTTTGTTTTTCGAGGTAGGGTCTCGCTCTAGTCCAGGCTGACCTGGAATTCACTATGTAGTCTCAGGCTGGCCTCACACTCACGGGGATGCTCCTACCTCTGCCTCCCGAGTGCTGGGATTAAAGGCATGCGCCACCACACCCGGCTCATTTCCTTTTTTAGGTGATATACTGAACTGATTTTAGCTCAAATTTCAGCTGTCATTCTGTGGTTTTATATGACAAAGACCTCTAGATGGGGCCCTACACCAATGGTTCTGTGTGTTGATCATCAGGTGAGCAAAGGGAAAAATACTTAGTTCTAATACTTTTGAAAGTCCTTGGTCTTGGCATGTGCCTCCCTGATGAGTGGTGTGTGTAGGAAGGTCCTAGGCAGGTCGTCCTGGACCAACGCAGGTGCTCAGCAGGGCAGACTAGAATGCAGCTTCGGTTCAAGTTCAGCTCAGCAGTCAGTGGTATGTTTCTCCTCAGTCCTCAGGACAAGCTATGCTGCCTGCAACCCTAAGACATTCCATCCTAGAATGCTGACTGGGATCAAGAAAGCACGTTATCTGAGAAGCCCCACCTGCAATGTCTCTCTTTCACATGGGCCTGTTAGACAAGTGGCTAGGAACAAGAGGATTGTGGGTAATGGTTGGCTCAGATAACTCACAGAAAATGAATTATCCCATATCTCTGAAATTCATAACACGGCATGAACACATGTGTGCATGTGGAGGCTAGCGGGCAACCTTCTTGAGCATCGTTCTCAGAGATGCCATCTTCAGAGACACCGTCCACCTCCTTTGGAGATGAGGTCTTTCATCGGCCTGGAGCTTACTGATTAGGCCCACAAACTTGCCCTCTAAATATTTATGTTCTTGCTGTGCTCACTTTTGGTTCGAGAAGCTTCTCTCTCTTTTTTTAAAATATTTTATTTATTCATTTTCAAGCAGAGAGAGAGAGAGAGTGCACCACCTCCACCACCTTGTGGGTCTGGCTTATATGGGTCCTGGGGAATTGAACCCAGGACCTTAGGCACTGGAGGCAAGTGCCTTAACTGCTGAGCCATCTCTCCAGTCCCAAGAAGCTTCTCTTTTTCAGATGGTGGTGACAGCTGAGGAAACTCAAAACTCACCCAAATGCTAAGAAGAAGCAACAGTTGAGTGTCTGTCACTAAATGAGACACTTCTGCCATGCCCTCCAAGGCTCAGGGACTATTGCAAAAGAGTTGCAAAAAAGAATGTAAGAGCCAAAGGAGGGAGGGGAATGCTCTGGAACACTGTCTTCCAGAAACAGAATGGTCCTTAAATCCAAAACCTCACGGTGGCTGTTGTTATCTGCACCAGATCTGTGTGATATTTGGCCCATCAATATATGGTCCCAATTGATTGGGGGGGGGGAGGGATAAAGGGAGGAATCTCAATGGATGAGGGAATAGTTGGAAAAAGAGGGGTTCAGTGGAGGAGGAATGAGGGGTACACAAAGGAGAGTGGTGGAAGGGGACTATGTAAATTTTGAAAATAAAGTTTTTAAATTAATTTAAAGCAAATATATATAAGGTTAAAATATTGAAGCAGACAGATGTCTAAAACACACTTGTAAAATCAGAATAAAACACCGTTTCATAAGCTCAGAATGAATCAAAGTAACCATGGATGTACTTTTATTTTAATTTCACTTGCTCAGATAACAGAATCTAGCAGTTACCTTCTTGTTTTGGGGTCAAACACCTGACTTGAAGCATCGGATCGAAGGAGAGGGTGTATTTCCACCTGACAATTGCAAAGGAAAGTTACAGAAATTTTTAGTTTTAAGTTTTGGAGCAGGATTTCTTTTTCCCCTCTTTGTCATCAAATGAAATATGTTGTCTTTTATTTATGCACATTGTTGTATAAAAAACTCCACTAGACGGGCCCTACGGCAGCGCTGTTCATCTCCACACAGAAGAGGTGTTCTGACTCTTCTCAAAAAAACAGAACAGACACACAGGCATCTAAGACAACTGCCAACTCCACACAAAGTATCTGGTTTTTTTCCTTTTAAAAAAATAAGTTTGGAGGCTGGAGAGATGGCCCAGGGGTTAAGGCACTTGCCTGCAGAGCCTAACAACCTTGGTCGGATTCCCCAGTACCCACATAAAGCCAGATGTACAAAGTGGCACATGCATCTGGAGCTCATTTGCAGTAGCTGGAGGCCCTGGCATGCCCATTCTATGTCTCTCTTTTCTCTAGTTTTCTCTTCCTGCAAATAATCATTAAATGAATAGGTGGATCAATATTTCTTAAAATCCTCTTTGGGTAAAGCATAAGCAGGATTGGAAGTTGCTATTTGGTAGAATTCAGCTCTGAGACCTTCAGGTTCTGAGTTTTTTTCTTGAGATCCTTTGCCATGTTATAAGTCACCATTTTAGCTCTATCATTTTTGTTTTTGATTTTATTCAGGTCATATTATTATTTTCTCTTCCCTGCACGGTTTGGGCTGAATTTGGGCTTGAATAAGAGGAAACTCTTATTTTAACAGCTTCAGCAACTTTGCGAAGCTCTTACTTATTAAACACTACCATTTAATACTGAATACCTTTCTCGCTAAGCGCTGTTTCATAGGATCTCAAGACTCATTTCTGCTCTCCATGAGTGAAAAATATTCTAAAGCCTCCATTGTAATTTCTTCTTTGACCTTGAACTTTTTATGTGTCTGATTTAATTTCAAGTAGCTGGGACTTTCCATGTTTTTCTGTTGATGACTTTTGTTGTAACTTCACTTGCTCAGGTAACAGAGTATAACACTCACCTTCTCGTCGCTGGCTCAAAACACTGGAACAGAAGCATTTATGAAGGAAAGGGTAAAAGCAGACCACTGGGCATCACATCTCTTCCTCAACAGGAAGGAAGGAGAAAGCAAGCTCTCTAGCACGGGCATGGGGGGCTGGCTATAACCTCAGCAACACATCTACTCCTGCAAGGCTCTACCTGTCAAAGGCTTCACCAGCAGGGGATTAAGTATGAGGCTAAAGCATGAGGCTATGGGGACATGTTATATTCAAACTGCCATGCCAAAGTTGTCTAGGTTTAATCCTTTGAATTTCATTGTCGGTTCTTTCTTTTTATTCTGTTTTATTTGTGGTGCTGGAGTTATAAACAAGAGGGTGAGTGAACTGATATTTCTTTATGGTGCAGAACATGCTCTATCTTTGCAAAGGTTCCACGTGTAGACACACAAAAATAATTCAGTTTATCTTTTTTTTTGCATAGTTCTCTATAAATATTAGGTAGGCCTGATTGTTGACGGAATCTAGCTTTTCTATATCATGAGTGATTTCCTGTCATCTTATTCTGTCACTGACTAAAACAGGAGTATTGAAATCTTTAATTTTTAGATTTATCCTTGCAGACCTATCCGTTTTCATTTCTATGCATGGTTTGCTGCCTATATAAAGAGATGTGTTAGGTCTGATTCATCTTTTCCCTTAAGAACTATTTATTATTTTGACATAAATCATGTTAACTTTATTTGATTAATGTTTTCATTCAATACCCTCTTCTATAATTTAAACTTGAAATCTCTACAAACCCTATAATTAAATTCGATTTTCTTTTTTATTTAAAAAGTGTGTGTGTGTGTGTGTGTGTGTGTGTGTGTTTGTGTGTGTATACGTGTATGCAATGGCACACACACACACACACACACACACACACACACACACACACACGGAGGTTGGAGAACAATTTCAGATGTCGGTCCTCATCAACACCTTGTCTGAGGCAGGCTCTCTGTTGAACGTTGCATTCACCAAGCTAGCTGGTCCTCCAACATCTGATTTGCTACAGAGCCATCCAACCATTCTAAATTGTTTTAGTTTTCCAATTTATTTATTTGCGAGGAGAGAGAGGGGGGAGAGAATGGGTCACTAGGGCCTCTTTCAGAAGCAAATAAACTCTAGAAACATGTGACACTTTGCGCCTCTGGCTTAGGTGGAGCCTGGGGAATTGAACCCAAGATGGCAGGCTTTGCAAGCAAGTGCCTTTAACTGCTGAGCCATCTTCTCAGCCCCAAAATCAGACTTTTGATAAAGTCAGTGGTCAAACTTTTAAAAATCAATGTATTCTGATTAATGAGTGTTTGTGTTATTTACATTTGAAATGGTCCTCAGTGTTATCTCAGGGACACTTGTTCTTTCCTGAGTTGTGTTTTCTGTTTGAACCACTTACACCTGCTTTCGTATTCTGCTTTCTTTTGGATGAACTGGATGTCTTCAAATGATTCCATGTTACCTTTATCATTGATTTGCTAGTTACATGTGTTCCTAAGTTAGGAGGAATCATTAACTTCCCACAGTTACTGGTGAATATTCCACCACTCTTTGATAGCAGAGAATTACATTAGTGTATTTCGCATGTCTTCTTCAGATCCTTGGTCCAATCATTATTGTCCATTCAATTATCTGAACAGAACTTTTTAAGATGGAAAATTAAGTTTTCTGAGCTGGGTGTAGACACCACAATATATTTTAATGATTTTTTTTTAAATTTTAGACGTTCAATTAAAATGAAATGCAGGCCTCTCTTTTGTTTATATTTATTTTTTTAATGAAAGTAAATACATTCTTTTAAAAAATATTTTATTTATTCATTTTCAAGCAGAGAGATACAAAGATTGAGAGAGAGAGGGAGAGAGAGAGAAAGAGAGAGAGAGAGCGCATCAGGGCCACCACCTTGTGGGTCTGGTATATGTGGGTCTTGGGGAATTGAACCCGGAGCCTTAGGCACTGGAGGCAAGTGCCTTAACCGCTGATCCATCTCTCCAGCCCTGTTTATATTTCTTTTTATATTTACCTTTTCATACATCCTTCATTTCATGATATAGATCTGAGCCTTGAGCTTTGAACTTGTCTCACACTTCTTAGACCTGATTAGATATTATTACCAGTTTGTCTTTTTCTTTTTGGAACGCATGGTTCTGCGCTCAATAAATTCTCAGAAGTTTGTTTCTATGAGACCTTTTTCCTACATGTTCCCTGGATATAGATTTTTTTTTGTCTGACAATATTTTTAAATATGTCCCTCCTTTGTCTTCTAGGACTGAGGTGGAAGAGGAACACAGAGGTCATGATACCTGGAGCAGAACAAGAAAGAAATTAATAATAGATAATGTTGTAATATGTATTATGCATCATATTACAGAATAATGTCTTATGCTTCTGATGGGAATTCTGCTATAATGTTTATCTTTATTGTTACATATAGTGTATGTTTTTCTTTACCTACTTTTGGGCAGAAGTATGTGTTTTAAAGGTAATTATTTTTGACATTTTCTGAGTTTTTGACATCTTTCATTATTTCTTGTGCACATTGGCAATTATCTCTTCATGTATTCTCTTCTCATTCTAGGTAGTGAAATTTGCATATGTTAATGTAATCAACATCCTATAGTTCCTGAATGTTTCTTTCAGTGATTTACCAATTCCATTCTTTTCTCTTTGTGTTTTATTGATTTGCTTGTTATTATTGTTTCTGTTTTTTATTTATTTTAAAAAATATTTTTTATTTATTTGAGAATGAGAGATAAAGACAAAGCGAGAAAGAGAGAGAGAGAGAAAGAGAAAGAGAGAATGGGAGCACCAGGGCCTCTAGTCACTGCAAATGAACTCCAGAGGCATGAGCCATCTTGTACATCTGGCTTGATGTGGGTACTGGGGAATCAAACTCAGGTCCTTCTGCTTTGTAGGCAAGTGCCCTAACTGCTTAGCCATCTCTCCAGCCCTATTTATTTATTATGTATTTATTTTGAGACAAACTTTCATGTATACCAGGCCACCCTGGAACTTGCTATGTAGCTGTATACGACCTTGAATTACTGATCCTCCTCTCAAGTGGATTAAAGGCAAGTACCACCATGCAGGTTCTTTTGTGTTTTAATTTTGACTGACCTTTCTTTATCTGGATGATTTTTTTTTCTGTTCTAGGGAGTATAGGGATGGGCCAAAGAAGGAATATCTCATCCCTGAGATCATGATATTCTTATAGGTAGATTTATAAAGTTAATATTTGGCTGCTGCTTTCTCTGTGACTAATTTGTAGTATCTATTCAGTGAGATCATAATTTTTTAAAAAGACATTTCTTAGCCATTTTGTTTGATTCATTTCTATAGCTTTCATCCCTCTGCTGAAAATAAGAAATGGTGGCATCTGGAATCTATTACTGGGAGCTGCTGAAATCCTGGATGAAATCGTCTGGCATTTTGCTACTTTGAAAGGAAGTTTAAATCAAAGTGGAAAAAAAAAAAAGAAAGGAAAAGATAAAAACAAAACCACTCATGCGGCTCCAGAGAGCAAAGTATCTTTCATGAAAAGGGAGCGGCAGAAAGGAGTTTTGGAAACACAGCTTTTGTCTTTTGCTTCACTTCAACATAACACTGTTTAGAGCAATTATGTAAGAATACAAGGATTTCTTCCCACTCCTGGAGGGGAAAGAGTTTTCTCCTCCTATACCCATGTCCTGGGCCTTGAACTCTTTGGGAGAGAAGATTCCAGAAAAGTGAGGATGAGTCTCTTGACTCCAGAAACAATCAGCTATCTCCTCACGTGTGCTATGAAACAAAGGACCCTCTCCATGTTCTTTTCTTTCCCTCAGTCTTCCTCATCAACAGCCAGCAGAGAGAGTCGTGGACAGGAGAGACTGAGTACACACCAATTCCCCTTTAGCTAGTCTCCCAGGCACCCGAAGGACGTGCCAGCTCAGAGGTAACTGACCCGCAGCCTCAAAAATGATGTGAGGTGTTAATCATCAAGACCAATTTTCCAATCACAGGAACAATGTGCACTGTAGAAGCAATGGCTTGCTCTTATGAAAATGTATTTGTCCTAGAATAGAGCTCATTTAATACATAAGTTCAGTAATATCAATATTTTTCCTTCCTTTAAAAATTGTTGATTTCCTCTCTATTTTGTACAAGACATTCTGGGTCACAGGCATTTCTTCAGATACAACAATATCAAAACCAACAAACATATTTCTTCAAGGAACAAACATTATGCTTAAAAGCTATAAAAAAAGCAATTGCCCAATATATTAATATGACTTAATATGTTGAGATTTATATATATATATGAACTTATGTGTGTGCATGTTTTCAGAGATCTTATATATTATATCTACTATAAACATATTTAATATACATATTTATACTATATATCTGTATATATATATATATATATATATATATATATATATATATATCTCAGACAGATATTCCAGAGAGACATTAGGGAATTAGAACCAGGGTAGTTTTCCACTTACGGAGGTGAGCAGCTAAAGAACAAGTCATGGCTGCCTTGAAATCTCTTCTCAAGGCAGAGATGGAGCGGAAGGGACTGAGGTGGAAGGCAAGGAGCACAGAGGCCATGATTCCTGGGGCAGAACAAGGAAGAAATTAATAATAAATTAGTAAGAGATAAGGCTGGAGATAGAGGTGTGTGTGTGTGTGTGTGTGTGTGTGTGTGTGTGTGTGTGTGTGTGTGTGTTAAGACCTGTTGTTCTTTTGGAAGGTCTGGGATTTATTTCGTGGAATGGGGAATCAATCACTGCAGTGGTGAGTATTGGGAAGTCCATGCAAACTGCATGAGGATGAGGCAAGGAGAAGCGGGAATGGGCACGAGGCTAGGGTGAAGGTCAGGGAGGGGGAAGGTCGGGATGGTGGTTTATACTGATCATAGTAAGAAAAGCGTCAATCATCAAGTAGATTTTAAAGGATTTGCTGTGGGTCAGGATTTGCAAGCAAGCACCTTTAACCACTGAGCCATCTCTCCAGCCCTGATTTAAGAAAAAAAAAAAAAAACACATGGAGACAGGATCTCCCTATGATATTCAGGATTGCCTGGAGCTCACTCTGTATCCCAAGCAATCCTCCTGCCTCAGCCTCAAGTGGCTAGGATTACTACCAAGCTCAGTGAGTTTTGAATAATATGAAAAGTAATTTTCCACTTGTGTTTTCCTCACTTACTTGGAAGCTCTTTGTCACCAAAGATGAGAGTTTTCTACCTGATAATTAGGAAATTCGAATGCAAGGAGCTGAAGGGCCATGCCCACTAGCACACAGCTAGAGCTGGGAACAGACAGCAGACCCACCACTGGTCCAAGCTGTTCAGAGGGCATGATGGAGCCTGTTTTGATAGTTCCCTGGGGTCCAGACTCAGCCATGTTCACTACATGGCAGCCCACCAACTGATGTCTTTCAGGTTGATGAAATAATTTGCTTTTTCATCTCCAGGACCCCGATGGGTGTATAATATGTTTTAATTAGTTGATTGATTTTCAGAAGAAAGTTGTAAAGCCCAGCGTATTTTCTTTATTGAAGAAATCACAATTCACACACAGTCACTATAATTGCACAGTTATTTCTCTGACCAAGATCCTTTGATGTCCTTAGTGACAACCAGGGACCTCATTTTGGTTGATGGCTTGTAATATCAAATCATCCAAATGGCCATTATTATCACAATTAGCATAGACATTTAATTTAATGTTTACACCAGGTGGAGGAAAGTTGTCAGATACATGATATTCTGCCTAAGCTCCCTGTAATTTATTTTTCACAGAAAACTAGTTAAGCCCATATCCAAATCCATGGCCATCAGATACAGAAAGGATATTTCACCAGAGACGTCTGCATGCTGTTATGTTATAAACATGCCATTCATGACAGATTTTTTTCAGATGACCAAATGAAACTGTGTCTAAGTTTTTATGTTTATGTACTTCAGGATGGAGAGAGAGAGAGAGAGAGAGAGAGAGAGTAATGTGTTCCTGCTATGGGGGTATAAGTACCAGGAAGAAAGATTCAACAATGATAATGCTACAGAAAAATAATGGAAGTGTCCGAGAGAGAGAGAGAGAGAGAGAGAGAGAGAGAGAAAGAGAGAGAGAGGCCCATACAAAATGTGGGTAGGGAGAGAATTATCATTGTTTCTTGTCTACAACTATGCAAGCTGTCAATAAAATGTTTTCTTTAAAAATAAGGGCTTGGGAGATGGCTCAGTGGTTAAAAGCACTTGCTTAGAAAGCCTGCCGTCCTGGATTTGATTCCATTATCCAAGTTAAGCAAGATACAAAAAGTGGTGCATGTGTCTGGGGTTTGTTTGCAATGACAAGACCCTGGTGTGTCTGTAAATGCACACAAATCTGTAAATGCACACAAATGAATAATTACACCTTTTATTTTGAAAAAAAAAGAATTAGAACTATAGCTGGGGAGATGCCTCAGTGGATAAAATGCTTGCTAGGTAAGCATGAGGACTTGAGTTTGGATCCCTAGAGCCCGCATAAAATACCATGTACGGTGGGTGGTACACACCTATAACCCCAGCACTGGGGAGACTGGAGGGTTCCTGAGCTTGTTGGCCAGCTTGCCTAGCTGAATTGATGAGTCCTGGGTTCAGTGAGAGACAACATCTCAAAAAATAAGGTGGAGTGTGACTGTGTAGGACATCTGATGTCAACCTCTGGCTTACACAGACACGCACACACACGCACGCACACACACACACACACACACACACGAGCATTGGCACACACATAGAAGAGCATGCATGCACACATTCATGCATATCACACATAACACACATAAGAATAAGAACTACATATACAGGACATGCCAAGACTCTCTCGGTTTCTCCTTGCTGGGATTGGAGCAGGTTTGCACAGGCTTTTTATTGTGCTGTAAACCAGAGAATAAAGGGAGCAGCTCTCTTCCAAGGAACTGCTTCTTGAAACTGAAATAAAGAACCCTCTTCTGTTTCCAATGAGTTGGAGACGCTGGGTACTGGTACAGCAAGTGCATGGATGTGGGGGAGGTTTCCCTTGTCTAAGGAAAAAGTTGGAGAATTCTTACCTGGCTTTTGACACTTGCAGGGGATCTATTTTCCTAAAAGTTCTTCATTTCCACAGGAGCAATGTTTGTGATAATTATGTAGTTATGTATAAAACACAACCATGGATGTGTCTTTTTTCCATATGTAACTATATTGGCAATATGAGTAGAGCACGTGAGTTTCGTGCAGAATTAGTGGTATTTCTTCAGTTTTTGAAATTAAATCCTACTCTCGGTATCTATGGCATCAGTGTACTATTAAGCTCTTGAGATTTCTCAAGGTTGGGGCTGGAGGGATGGCTCAGCTGTTAAGGCACTTGCCTCCAGTGCCTAAGGCCCTGGGTTCAATTCCCTAATACCCACATAAACTAGCCCCACAAGGTGGTAGCCCTGGTTCTCTCTCTCTCTCTCTCTCTCTCTCTCTCTCTCTCTCTCTCTCTCTCTCTCTCTCTCTCTCTCTCTCCCTCTCTCTCTTTCTCTCTTTCTCTCTCTCTCATCTCTCTCTGCCTGAAAATGAATAAATAACATATTTAAAAAAAATATTTCTCAAGGTTTGTGCAAAGGTCCTGAGGTTTTATGAAAATCAAATGCATGGACCATCACTCCTAGCATGGGATTCATACAGGTGTCTATCCCCATACCTGGAGGTTACAGAACCACAGTCTTTGCACCTCAGCAATGCCAGACCTCTGATGCTCCCTGGCAGCTAGCAAAACTCACTACCTGAAGTCCCTTGTCCTTTTTCCCCATGGCACTGAGAGGAAGAGGAGAGAAGACCCCTCACCCCATCCCCCCACTTTCCATCTGGGGGAGATGCTGGGTGTGTTCCACTCCACCACCTCACTTTCTACCCACAAACATAACGTCTCTCTCTTCCACATCCTTCAACCGTGCAAGAATCCTTGCAATAAGTTTAGGCTATTACAAAAGTCGGGAGGAGCTACACAACCATTAATGCAAGATGGAGGTGAAGTGGGGAGTAGATGGTTCTGGAATGCTGGACAGGAATGTGGGAATGGAAACACCATAGTGTAGGCTGGACTCTGTGATGATAGTATTTGACTCAGAGTCTTTGTATTTTATGAATCTCTTCCTAACACACCCTAGAAGAGTCTCCTTTACTTGTCTTTCTATTTGGGTGCAGAAAGAATGAGAAGGGCAGGGCTACAGGATGTCATGGGAGAAGGAACGGGAACGCTCAGGATGTCTGTGTGTCCAGTTACTCGTTCTGAGACCCGAAGGTTGTTTCTCTGAAGTGAAATGCCCTTTGAGATGGCAAATGGTAAAAAGCAAGGGTGGAGTAAATGGAAAAAAATTAATCAGACAACTAGGAGATAAAAGAATGTGTGTGTGTCTGTGTGTGTGTGTGTATGGTGTGTATATATACACGAGCATAATTATGTCACAACATGCATGTGGTGGTCAAAGAACAACCCCAGGGTCTTGATCCTCCTCTTTCTTCTTTTTTAAAAAATATATTTTATTCATTCATTTATTTATTTGCAAGCAGAAATGAGAGAGAGAGAGAGAGAGAGAGAGAGAGAGAGAGAGAGAGAGAGAAAAGATTGTGTGCAAGGGCCTCTAGCAAAACTGCAAACAAACTCCAGATGCATGCACCACTTTGTGCATCTGGTTTTATACTGGTACTGGGGAATCAAACTCTAGTTGGTAGGTTTTGCAGGCAAGTGCCTGAACTGCTCTGCCATCTCTCCAGTCCTTCACCTTCCTTGTTTAAAATGGGTCTCTTATTGTTTTACCCTTGTGATTCTCCTGACTCTGCCTCCATCACAATCTTCCTTTTGGGTTACATATCTGAGCTATTATTGTTAACTTTCTAAATGTTGTAGCACAAAACATCTGAGCATCTCTCTCACGATCCTTCCTTTTCCTGCTTCCAATTTTCTCTCTTCTTTGCTCCTCTCTTCTCCCTTCCCAGCCCTCTTTCTCCTTCTTTCCTGCCTGTTTCTCTCCTGTTCTCTGCTATATCACTTAGCTGTCTTTAACTCCCCTGAATTCTAGACTGGTATTTCTATAGTTATTGTTATATATGTGTGAACACTAAATTAACTCGGAAGTAAAAATACTTGTTTGATTTACTTGAGAAATTTTCAATATACTCTATATAGTGTGTGCTTTTCTTAGTCACAAAAGAGCTGACCAAGCAAGAAGGGTACATGGCCTCAACATGTTTTAAATTTGTTTTATTTTCTTGGAGACATATAAATTAGCTTAGGTACCAGATACGGAAGAGACAAATAACCTTCACAATGACAAAAAAAAAGGCAAATGTTACTGGGGGAAAGGCAATCATAGACAAAGCATTTTCTTGTTGGTACATAATAAACCATAAGAACCAAGCAGATAAACCTGACTGACTTTAATTTGCTTATCTGTACTTTTTAATTAGCAGGAATGTTTGCAAGTGATTTTTATTCAGAAAAAAAAGTGTAACATTATCATCACAAAACAGTTTACTCTGATTCTTCCTGGTACTAGTTTTTACTAATGTCAAAGAATTTACCATCTTCCTGAACAAGTTTTCTTTTTTTTTAAGAGGGACATTTTAAAAATATTTTATTTATTCATTTTCAAGCAGAGAGAGAGAGAGAGAGAGAGAGAGAGAGAGAATGCACCAGGGTCACCACCTCGTGGGTCTGGCTTATGTGGCTTATGTTGGCCCTGGGGAATTGAAGTGCCTTAACCACTGAGCCATCTCTCCAGCCCAAGTTTTCTTTGTTTCTGAAGAATGTCTTCTTGAATAAACTATGACATGCACACAATGAAAAGATGGGAATTAAATTTCATTACACTCTAAATAAAATTAAGAATAAGTCAATAGGGCATAAAAAGTTATAGTCTATTATGGGCTACAGAGCATTATCATGGAGGGCTGAAAATATGTATTAATTCTAGTTTAAATAGAATTTCAAGTAAAGTAATTGAAAGATGGGGTGGCCAACAGTTTGGTGAGGAAGAAATTGTCCAGGAAGTTGCTTGGGGTGGGGGTGAGGAAGAATATCAGTAAAAGAGGGTAGTTATCAGTCAGAGGAATTATAGTTGGGAAATTCAATATTTATATACTGTTTCATTATTCATCGTTTTATATAAGGAATTTCATTGTACAGAGATTATAGCATATGTACTCTTCCAACATTTATTTTTCATATCTGTGTGTGTGCTTACCTGTGTTGGCACCCATGCAGGTGCAGGTGCATATACAGGTATGTGTGTGTGTGTGTGTGTGTGTGTGTGTGTGTGTGTGTGTGTGTGTGCACTTGCATGTGGAAGCCAGAGGTCAATGTCAAGGGTCTTAATAACTCTCCCAATCAATCAGCTAAGCAGTTCAGCTAGTCTAGGTAGCCAGTGAAATCCAGGAATTCCCTATCTTATTCTAACCTCAGTGGCAGGATTACACATTGTTCTGGAAATAACTTTTCCCGGGGTGACTCGAACACATGTCTTCTCCCAAGATAGGGCACAAAGGACAGACCAAAGAACGATGACACCAAAACCATCTTGGTGAACCAATAAGCATACTGAGGTTATTTCTATAGAGAGCAAGGCGAAGGGTTGCTCACAGATGCAATGGATAACTCAATCACAATACACCCAAGAGAAATCCTAGATGATGACCCCCATAGCTACATCAGTTCCAAGGCAGAAAGCCCACCTCAGCAGAGGTGACACTCATGGAAGCCGCATCTCTGGAGCAAGCATGGGACACAACTTGCAGGCAGCTCCATCTGAGAGTCTCTCAGCCCCAAGCAGTTGGTTCTCCTTATATACCCTTAGAGAGGGTCTTGCAACCCTTTCCCAGACTTGTTGACTTCCTGAGTCTCTGGAATTTCCTTCCTTCACTGCCCTCCCAGGAAGGGATGTGTGTTTCTAGCTGACATGACTTCCCGAATCCCCTGAGCATCCTTTCTCTCTTCAATTCCGAGGAAATCTGCTACACAATACACATGCCCGTTATTGTAGCTGGCAGTTACTGTGACAACTGGAGACCTGAATTCAGGTCCTCCTGCTTGCACACAAGCACATGCTTTACTGAGCTGTCTTCCCAGCCCCTGTGCCATAATTTGTTGTAAAGTCTGGTTTTCCTCCTTCTCCTTTCCCTTACTTGCATTTCTTCTCTTTTTTTCTTTCTTTTCTACTCCATCGCAGACTACTACTTTCGTGATGATGAAGACATTAAAAATGATTTTGTAGATGATGGAGAGATGGCTCAGCAGTTAAAGGCATTTGCTTGTAAAGCCTACTAGCCTGGAGTTCAATTCCCCAGTACCCACCTAAAGCCAGATGCATAAAGTGGTGCATGCATCTGGAGTTTGTTTGCAGCCCTGGTTTCTCTCTCTCTCTCTCTCTCTCTCTCTCTCTGTTTCTCTCTCTCTCTCTGTCTCTCTCTGTCTCTCTCTGTTTCTCTCTCTCTGTCTCAAATAAATAAATATATTTTAAATGATTTTTTAGCAAAAATAAATAAAAAGAAACACTTGTGTGACACTTCCTGGGGTAACACTAACAAACATCTATCCCTAGCTATGATACCAATCCCACCCAAAAGGTCTACTTTGATGAGCCAATTTGTTTATAGGGGTTCCTTACAGGAACATGGATAACCCAAAGGCAGCTATTATCAAAAGCCCACCCCAGCATGGATGACTTTGAAAGCCGTATCTCTGGAGCCTCAGCCCACTTGTAAGCAGGTCCACTTGAAAGTCTCCTCCCCAGGGACTATTTACTACATATATGACCTGGAGGGGGGAAGGGCTTTGTGAAGTTTGTTCAGGAACTTCCTGAGCCTTGTACTCACTAAAGACTCATCCATGGGACACACGCTAGACTTCTACAGTGGCATGAGTGAGACGTCATCCCAGGGGCAAATGGCTCTTAATTCTATAAATATTGCAATAAGCACGTTCTGTATTTGTTCTGTCGTGAACTATGCTTTCAGTAACAGGTCACCATTCAAGCACAAATTAAAACAAAACAAAATAAAAGCCAGCAAACAGAAGCAAAGCCCACATACCTGGCGAGGCCTCTCTTAGCATAGGAAACATTTTTGCCTTGTTCAGTCCTGGGCCTTGGCCCTGTTATTATTTCTATAAATCTCTGCACAGTGTATAGTAGGAGTCACTGTTTCCTGGCTTGTAAGAGACAGGAAACTGACTAATGTTGGAAGTGTGTAAACGCATAAATCCTAAATTCTGGGAAGAATAGTTTAAACAGATTTTAGAGGTTCTTGGAACGTGGTAATGTGGCTACTATATAACTTCCATTTTCTTTTCCTCATTCTTCCTAAACAAGCATTTATTCAGGCAGGGGAGCATGTATCGGAGGAAGAGAGTGAGCACCAAGGCTTGGCTATATGAGAGATTGGTGAGCATTTGACCTGAGCCTGTGCTGCTGGGTAGAGAATGTGTTTCGAGGGAGAGGGAAACGCATGTGGAAGCACCCACTCCGTTTCAATCCCATCTCCTGACATGTGGAACTTGAACTTTAAGCCTCCTGCACAGGTGTCAGATTTCGAAGGACTACTTGTTTGTTGGTGTTGTAGTCGGCTTCACATTGCTGGGTTGAACACCCAAACCAGACACAGTTCATAGCAGGAAGGGTTTCTTTGAGTTTACATACCCAAGAGGAAGTTCCATCAAATGGCAGAAGCTGTTGGCTCCCATTCATAAATCAAAGCAGAGAGACTCCACCAAACAGCCGGTAAAGCAGCAGGACCCAGACAGAGCTCAGCCGACTCTGCATAACTTTGGGTGGGAAATAAGACCCACCCCCAAACTCACCTTAGGGCTGGACACCTCTTCCAGCTAGGCGGCTGGAAATCCCAGTTACAAGCTTTAATAAAACACCTGAGTCTATGGGATGGGGGGGGGGAATGTGCATTCAAACTACCACAGCTGGTTAGGGTGCCCTACTTTAGCTTGAAGATATGTTGCATGTTACAAGGAAGGTCCAGAAGGGTGTTATTATTGGCCCAAATTGTAGTTGCCAAGGAAACGAGCAGATGGCTGTGGCCTGGCAAAGAGGACATAAATGACATCCTTTTGTCACAGGAGCCTCTACTTACTCCAAGAACAGAAAGAGAGCCCTGCTAACTCAGAACCAGGGGAGTTACACGTGATCTGGGCTGATAGGAAATGAGATGGTTATGGAATGTGTCTTAAGAGCCAAAAGAGATCAAGTGATCAGAAGCACCTTAAGAATCCCACTGTGGATCAGACAGACCTGGAACTCCCTGGCCCAGTCACTGGTTCCTACCCACACTGAGCTGTTGATCAAAGAGACACACAAGGTCCCTAAAACAAGACAGAATTCTGTCAAAGCTCTTGAATACCCACCCCAGGCCAAAGGTAAGATCCTGTTGCTGAAGAAACCACAGAAAGTCATTGCACAAGGCCAAGAGACCATTCAAGATCCAGAATGGCAACCAGCCCCCAGACTAGCATATGCAGTCCTGGAAGGTACTACATAAGCGGCCAGGGGAAATTGGTCAATAATATTTGGAGAAAGCAAAGACCACTGATATACAATGCTGACTGTTGCCATGAGAAGGCTGAACACACTGCCTCCTGGGAGAGATCAGCCAGCCAAGAAGTGATCACTTGGGAATAGAGGCACCATAACCTGGGGAGAGTAGTCAACAGCTTTTAAATTGGCCAAGAAATCCACTCAATGTCAAGGAGCCCTTAACTGGAACTAGGACTCAGGTCAAAATCCTATGGGAACCAAAAACTTGGCCCCCAAGGAGAAACTCCCATGGCTAGAGAACTACAGAGAGGCTGATCCCAATAAAATATCACCTAATTAGAAATGTGTGTTGCATTTAACCCATATTGACCCCACTCTCTGATGGAGATCCTGTTTGTTTGTATTTTTCAGAAGGCAGTGAGAGAATCAAGTTCATTCCAACTCCACCAACGAGCTACAGGCGGAGCGCTGACATCCTGGCAAGAGATGAACCACCCCAGGCTTATCATGTAGGTCCCAAATGAAACCCTTCAGAGAGTGACAGGATAGCAAAAGATATATCACCACAGCTAATCATTCAACCCAGGTTAAGTCAGTGTGACAGGCACCAACAATTTCCAACACAACCTAAAGCAGTAATACGGAGGCCCTTGACATCTCAACAATAAAGCAGTCTTAAATCTCACCCACCATGACTCAGGGAACTGAGTGGAAGAGGGGGCAGAAAGAATGTAAGAGCCATGATGGGGAGAATTTCCCTCAGCAACAACACACAAGTGTGTGTGGGGGAAAACCTGTTGTACTATCCATATCCTCCTACCCCATGGAACGATTCAGTATGCCCACTGAGGAGGACACCCAGTGGATTGGGGACAGGGAGGAGGGAATCCAGGATACCAATGTAATATTTACTAATACAATGTATCTAATTTTGGACAATAAAAATAGTGATTTATAAAAAAAAGAATCCCACTGGAATGTCACTCAGGAGACACTGACCCCCGGAGGAGAGGGGCCTAAAGAAAAGTTCCGTCAATGTCTATACACATGAGTACAATGGTTACAGAATGAATGCCAAGGCTGATGTTTTGAAATATTGACAAGTGTAATCACACTTGGGTATTAAATCAGCAATGCCTACAAGGCAGATAGATGTTAAGTGCTCACTGACATAGTCATTGTAGCACTCAGAGGTGAAAGCCAAGTGTAACATAAAACTGCTACATTATTAAGAAGGTATCTAGTAGGTTGCAAACAGAAGGCAGTTTGATATCTTCTCCAACTTTTAAAGCTGAAGCTATGAACCTGCCACTTGGCCCAGAACAATCTCTTTCTGTTATTAGGTCTTCAGGGAACCTCATTTTTAGGGGTCTGAAGAACAAGTTTGGTACTAGACCAAATGTCCACTAGGTCCTGAGGGACCCTAGAAATTGGGGCGTTGCCTCTGCTAGGTAGTTAGAGAGGAGGAGCCCCTAGATAAAACAGGGATTTTCTTTTACTGGTGTGCCCCAAGATGGTGCAGAGGGTTTTGCATGGCTGAATTTTGCCAATAGCATCATCTTTTGGGAAGTGGTTGGCAGAGCTTTCTGAGACATTCTCAAAGATGCCCCTTGGGCCAATCAACACTTGTTGGAGCTGACCAACCCTGAGAAAGGGCAGCACCCACTGGGGTGGCAGGTTCCAGGTTCCTGATCCCCTCCTCTCACAGGAAGTCAGGGTTTCTCTACCTCTTACTTTCCCTTTAAATAAATTCTTGTTTTGCTGGGATCTCGTGACTTTTTTTTCCAGCCTTTTAATTCTTTCATCGGTGGAGAAAATGAATTGGACCTTAGACAATAGCAGACCCACCTCCTGAAGTTCCTACCTCTTCTCCATACTATGTAGACTCCTGACCAAGCCTTTGACACAAGAACCTTGAGTCCCACACCATGAAGAGTAGCCTGGACTGTAGCCCTGGGCATCATCAGCTCAAATGCAGAATATTGGCATAATGGCATGTAAATATAGAAGTCATTTGCAAAGAAATAGCATTTAAAACATGTCTGAGAGGCTGGAGAGATGGCTCACCGATTGGTTAAGGAACCCTAATGGCTTGGGGTCCATTCCCCAGCACCCACGTAAGCCAGACACACAAAGGGATGTGTGCATGTGGAGTTTGTATGTACCTTTTCTCCTGCCTTTCTCTCTCCCTTGCAAATAAATAAATAAACATTGGAAAAAAACCATGCCTGATGAGAAAAAAGAGAGAAAGGAAAAGATGAGAGTGAAAGCCAATGGTTGGAGGGAAGCAAGACATGGGAGGGATATTAGGAAGTGAGATGATCACCAAGATCATCCAAGGAGAGAAACAGCTGGCCAAAGTCACAGCATTTCTTTAAAACTGAAAAAGCCAAACGATGTTGTAGTAGATGCTTTTCTACCAGAGGGGATGTTTGTTTCTATTACTGCCATTCCTGACAGAGCAAGTTATCATGGCTTGTGTTGGTGTCAAAATCACACAGTAAGACTGAGATCTCTGGGCTCCCAAAATATGAACTGACATTTTTTTTTCCTTTTTTTTTTATTTTTTGAGGTAGAATTTCTCTCTAGCCCAGGCTGACCTGGAATTCACTGTGTAGTCCCAGGCTGACCTCCAACTCACAGTGATCCTCCTACCTCTGCCTCCTCAGTGCTGGGATGAAAGTCGTGCTGAACTGACCTTTTAAATACAAGCAAAATGTGTGTGTGTGTGTGTTAAATTTCAGTTAATTAGTAACAAAGTATTACAAAAAAATCACCACATTTCAGTTTGGAAAAAAGAATTGTAGGGTGAGAACACTCACATGAAAAGCTGAAAATGAATAAATGCAAAAACAAAAGCAAAAAACCCAACAGGCGGTGTTCATGTTCCCTCTCATATCTAAATGTGAGAATTCTGTTGGCTCCTTGTTTAATATTTGACATTTGAGCTGAAGTAGAATTGTATCCTGACATTGTTCACTGCCTAAGTTAGTTTAAGATGAACAGTGCTTGGGTATCTATAAATATATAAGTGAACTGTGAAATATATACAAAATGCCCATACCCCCAAATATAAAAATGTTAAAAATGTAGAAGTTAAATTTATATTTTTATACCTGCATTCCAAGTGGAATATAACTAAGCCTGATATGTTTTTAAAATAATACTTTTAAGTGTAAGTTTTCTTTGCATTTTATAACTGTTCAAATTATTTTAACTTCCAGCAGGGCTAACATATACACATACATATACATGTGTGTGTGCATGAGTGTGTGTGCACAAGTGTGTGTGTCACGTGTGTATTTTCCCCATATTTATTGACATAATTAGGTACATTTTATGAGCAAGTCATGTGATGGTACCCCCATTTCCCTCCTCCCTATCCCCGTCCTGCTGGGGGCCCTCCTAAGAATTAATTTCTACATTTTCTTAGTCTCTAACTCTCTCTTAAAAAGCTCAAATGTAAGATTAAAAAAAACCTTGAACAATATTTTCTACATCATTGGGACAACCATTCATTATTGTCTGTGAAGCTATTTTGGACTGAAAGATAATTTCCAGCATTTTCTAAGCTGTAGTAAATGACTTTAAACATTGGAATCTAGAACTTCCAGCTCACACATCAACTCTGTTTTTGAAAGTTGGGGTAATTAGCACTTTGCCAAGGACAAAAGGGTCTTTTTGGCACAAAGATATGCTTTGTTGATAGGACCAAGTGGTAATTATTGCCATTCAAGGCTGTTTTGAAGTTATTTGCACCTGCTTTCATGTTTGTGGAAATCAGTTCTGGCCGGGGAAGAGCCTGACCTAACTAGACGGCTGTTATGAAAATGACGAACGATTGGATGCAATAAACATCAACACACAAAGTGCGATTCTCATTCTCTTTCCAAACCCTTAATCCTAGGCCCTCACGTTTGAAACTGCGGAATCCTTTGTTCTCAAGTCTTGGCTGATTTTTGCAGATTTTCTATATATGTGCTGTTCTGGAATCAGTCACCCAGGAACCCTGGTTAGACTTCCAGCCTTGGGAGTAGATCCAAGCCCTCGTGGTAAGTCTGAAGCAGGATTTTCTCGGTGCCCTCTCAGCCCGAGAGATTCAACTGCCAGGAAACAGAGACAGATCCAGCCAGGTGAAACAGCTGCTTACTGACAAAGGGGGCAAGGTCAATGTTTCCAGGAGTCAATACCATGTCCAGCCAAGGGATCTAGGAACAGTGTCCCCGCAGGGTCACTCCACAGCAGCTAAAGGAGTGTGGGGGATGAATTCTTTACAGCCTGGAGAAAGCAGCGGTTTTTAAGGGGTTATGACATCTTTTAATCACTGTGATTTTATTTAAATTTTTAAACCTGCATAAGTAATTTACATGTTTTAAACCTGCATAAGAAATTTACATGCACATGGTAAAAAATGTAAAGGCTATGAATGGATTGATGATGAAAGAAAAAAGCCCTCTCTCTCCAACACTTCGAACTCTTCCCAGAGGAAGCCACACCACCAGCACAGCACCTGGTATCTTTTTCCACCGAGATGTTACAGGTGGGCATGCATGCACGCCAGGAGGCATTCTAGGGCTAGAAACTGTATTCCAGAGGTTTGCCCCTTCTTTCTTTTCTGCTCCACAATGCACCTTTGAGTTTATTTCTTTTTCTTTTCTTTTCTTTTTTTGGTTGTTTTTGAGGTAGGTTCTCACTCTAGCCCAGGCTGACCTGGAATTCACTATGTAGTCTCAGGCTGGCCTTGAATTCACAGTGATCCTCCTGCCTCTGCCTCCCGAGTGCTGGGATTAAAGATGCGCATCACCATGCTAGGCTGAGTTTATTTCTTAGCAATATAGAGAGGCGCTTGCTTCCCTGTGAGTGTATGTATGTGGGTATGTATGTATGTATGCATGTATGTGTGCATGGGCTCACACATACTATGGTGCAAGTGTAAAGTGAGGGGACAACCTCAGGCTGTCGGTGCTCCCCTTGTCTGAGGCAGGGTCTCTCTTCTTGTTTTGCCTCTGAGAAGGTGAGACTAACAAGCCCACAAGCTTTGGGATTTTCCTGACTCAGCTTCCCATTGCCAGAGGCACATTGGAGTTAAACACACATGCACCACTGAACATTCAGTTTTTCTTGTGGGTGTGGAGGATCTGAACTCCAGTTGGCAGGCTGAAGGAGAAAGCAAGCACCTTTAACCACTGAGCCATCTCTCCAGCCTGCTACTTCTTTGAACACCTTCTCCAGCAAGGTTCCGCCTCCTATAGGTTCCACCTGCTGGGGATTCAGTTTGAGGCTTTCTTACAAACCCATGAGGCTGGCGGGGGGGGGGGATTGTGCACTCAAACTATCATATCATTTTCTCCATTTTCCGAGTGCTGGGGTTAAAGATGAGCCCCACCGTCACTGGCTTTGAGGATAGTCTTTGTACTTCGGATTTTATGATGGAAACATAAATATGTAATCTGGGAATTCTTGTATTATGCAGTGAACTCAGAATAACAACATACATTTGCATAGATCACATATGTTGTCTCTTAACTTGACAAAGTTAGCCTTTTTAGAGAACCTGTCAAAGCCTTTGGCAAGGGGGTGGTGACAGCTGGGCTCTCTCTCATCCTTTCCAGACCTGTTTTCTTACATATTCCACATTACATGGACTTGCACCTGCTAGTTCAAGGTTATTCTTGATCCCTTCTCATCTGTGATAGCCACTCTCATGTACCAGAATCGAAGAATATTCAGTTCTTGTAATAACAGTTAAAGTTCACTTTAATTGAGATCTCTAAGCTATTCGTGTGTAAGAGAAATCGGTGACTTGCAATATTTTTGATTTATGAAAACAAAGAGATAACTGTTTATGTGCTTGTATATTTTGTCCACTTCTGGATATATAGAAAAGTTAACTGTAAATATTTGTACTTGTTTTTAAATCTTCCCCAGGTGTACCAGCCCACTGATATTATCATCTATCTCAAGACAAAGTGAAACACAGAAATAAACTAGACGTGAGATAGAGAAAAAGCACCTGCGGCTGGGCCAACCACCGGTGACTGAGGTAGAGCCTAGATTTCATAGAAACTAGCCTCTGGTGCTTATGACCAGCCCTGCCATGACACTTACAAGCTGTGAACCTGCATGGCTGCCATTCTCGGTCCCAGGGTGTGACATGAATGACGGCATCTTTTAAGTAACTTTCCTGCCTTTCTAGCATCACTCCTCATGAGCAAGCTAGTTGAAAGATTCCTAAAATCCACCAGAGGAAAGCGTCTGAGTCCTCTTGTTAGTGATGAGTCAAGAGATAGAATTTTAGGACCCAAAACATGTCACATTTTCAACCGATGCCGTTGCTCTATTCATGGACCAGTTTCCCTCCACAAGCTTTGCAGCCATTTCCAGAATACACGTTTTAGCTTCACAACTTAGACTCTTTTTTTTATTTTTAAGGAACCAGATGATGTGTTATTTCCCAATGAATATAAGACCTATGCCATTATTGTGAGGCAGACATTGCTGCTGCTCACCACCAGCCAGAGAACCTTCTTTATGGAGAGGGGAGCAGACACTGAGGAGACTCAAAACTCCTCACAGCTGAAAATTAGAGGCTGTTGAGAGGTCAGCATTGAAAGAAACAGGATCTCTGTCCCACCCTCTCATGCTCAGGGAACACTGAGGAAGAGTGGCAGAAAGAATGTAGGAGACACAGGGTGGGGAGGAGTGCTTTGGTACCAACACAATTCTGAGCCCATCGACATTTTGACAATGACAGAGGACGACAAAAGACTGTGACCTTACTTCAGAAAAAGGACTACTTGGAAAGAGCAGGGTGCTCAGGGGAATGAGGCCATGGAGGACAAAAGGATAAAGATGTGATCAAATCACCGTAGATTCATGTTTAAAAATGGAGAGATGGCTCAACGGTTAAGGCACTTGCCTGCAGAGCCTAACGACCCAAGTAAAGCCAGATGCACAAAGTGGCACATGCATCTGGAGTTTGTTTGCAGTATCAGAGGCCCCAGTGCACCCATTCTCTCTGTTTCTCTTCTCTCTATATCTCTTGCAGTTGTTGAGGGGAAAGAATCAATGAACGGAGAATGCATTCCCAGGCCTAAGGAATTTTTTTTTCTTTGTTGTACTTTTGTTTGGCAGTGATGGGGATCACAGAGGGGATTTGTTGTAGGCTCTACCACTGATCTAGGGCCTGAACCCTTCTCTTTGTGGCATTTTACATTATCCAATTTGGAGTGTCTGCACCGAATCCTGGGCAGAACATTTTGCGCAAGCTCAGAAGAAAAACTGAGCATGTCACTCAAGCAGAGAGGCACCAAGACTCCTGATGACCTCCTCTTCATCTCCTCAGAGCAGTAGGCAGAATGCAACGCCCGCCTCCCGACCCCTGCTCCATAGAGAAAGCACTCAGCTCTCAGATAAAGCAGAAAGAGAGCCGAGTAGAATTCACTTGCTATGTGTCATAGCAAAAATGATGTTGATCAAAAAAAAAGAAACCACATAGTAAATATGAAAACCTGCTACACGGGGGGGGGGGGGGGAGGAGGAAGGGGACATTATCAGCAAGAATAGGCTAGCAAAACAAAAACAAGAAGAAAGGAGACACGTATTCTCAATTATACAAAAAGACACCTGCAAGCCTTCCTAGAGGAGATACTTAATGAAGAAATCAAAGGATGAATCATAGTAAAGGGTTGAGAATAGAAAAATCATGTAAAGGAATTAATTCAATGAATTTCTCCCATTTAAATATAGAACTAAATTTAAACCACTTTGGGAAGGAGAGTCGTAAGTAATATGCAAATGATATAAATCTGAATAGTGAGCAAATAATACCTCAGTAAAAAAGTGACAAGGGAAAGTGGGTGCTCAATAAGGTAGCAAATTTCCTCTGCTTATAAATAGCAAGGAGCAATTTGATGTCGAATAAAGCAAATATGTGCTTAAGCAGGACGAATTCTGATCCAGCTTTATGCAATAATTTTGGCTTGAGAGGATCATAAGGATGGAATATGTTGTGAGTTGAGTCAACAGCTAAAGGTCAGCCATCCTTGTATGTTTACTGTAATTTCTTTTTCTTCTGCTTAATGGAGAGATTTTTATAAGATGAAGAACAGCATGAGCAGTACGATGACACTGAGCAGACTTATACACCATTTATAATATCTATTAATTAGTCGATATTCTATTCTACAATAGCTGGATGATGGTGGGCGCCGAAACAATGATGTTATCCTTCATGGTTACAATGGCTATTTCTGGGGGTGATGTTCTATCTCTTTTCCCTAATGCTTGAATTATTTATGGTGGATATGACTAAGAGCTGCACAAACACAATGTCTGCTTCTAATGTGTTTTGGAGTTAGACTGTCTCTTCTTCAACTCCTGACTATGTCAGAAGTTTTAGCTGAAGCCTTGAAGCCAGGGAGTGTGACAGACTCCCCCACATCAGGGAGTCTCTGCCCAGTAGGCAGAAATTATAGTGGAATCATAACTGCACAAGGGACAGTAGCTCCGTTTGCTGATTTTGAGATAAAGGAATAGCGGGCTAATTCCTTTATCTCAAAATGTGTGAGGCTCCAACAGAGGGAAGTATATTAAAAAGTGTGGGTCTGCACTCCTGGCTCTCTGATGGAGAGAGGAATGATCTTTACATGGGTTTAATGAGAAAATGGAGAGAAACAGCTTCCATAGGCAAGAACCTAACGGGTCCTCTTCAACAATGTCTATTATATGACAGAGGCAAGATGGGTATTGTAGTCAGACACATGCTGCTGGGATGAACCTCTAAACAAGGCACAGTATTGGGAGGATGGGATTTATTGACATTACAGATCCAGGGGAAGTTCCATAATGGTGAAAGAGGCTGGTCCCCTTTCACAGGACCAAACAGAGAGAAACTATCACCAACACCACATACACATACCAGCAAACAGATAGGGAAGGGAAGACAGAGATTTCTTTCCCCTGGAACTTCCTTATATCCTGCCCCTACTGAGAGGGCCACCCACTCTGGGGTAAGGGCTCATGCTGGAGGAGAGACCTCCTCCTTTAGTTAATCTGTGAGCAACCTCAGAGATCCACCTGAAATTACAAAACAGGTCAAGTTGACAACAAAACTTAAACATCACAATGAGAATTTCAACTTCAGTCATCATAAAATGCCATATATGCATACCATTTAGGTTATATGTATAAACTATGTATTAATAGACACTATAAATGGTGTATCTATGTACTATATATAGTCATAGATATTTACATCAAATAAAATTTGATGTGGGAAGAAAGCAAGTTGAAATTTGAACAAATCAACAGCAGATAATTCCATGTAATTGGAATTCTATAATATTCTGAGGTGTTTTATCTATCTGGGCAATTGTTTTCCTACCCTGGGCTTCAAGATAGTTTGTGTTCTATGATGCTGAAATCTCTGTTTTTCAAATAGCAGATGCATCTGTTCAGTTTTTTTCTGGATATTTTGTTCCAAATTCAGCACATAAACATTTCTAAAGCATCCTATCAACTCATTCTTTTACTTTGTCCATTCAATGATTACAAATTTCCACCATGGAGGAGATGTGGGGAACACAGAGATGTGTAGGGTGCATTCCTGGGCTTCAGGAAGCTCAAGGTCTAGCAGAGGGTGAAGAAATTAAGACGAATGCAATGTAAACACAGTGATGGAGTGTACAGTGAGACACAGGACAGCAGGTGGGGATATGGGTAAGCCAGAGTGATAGGAAACTCACAGAGGCTGCCATGATGAAGCTTTCTTGGGGAGTTATCAGGACACATCCTGCACAGGGAGACACTTCCCAGGACTTTACTCAGCCTGGTTCATGAGTCCTAACTGCAGTGCTTTCCCCAGTCAGCAGGACCCTGGGAGCTGCCCCCACGGTTACTCTCTCCTTCCATCAGTGACATTCCATAGACCGTTCATTTTCCCCTGGGTCCCTGCCTGCTCTTGTTGCAGGAGCTTTAAGGAGACCTCGAGGGAGGCAAATATCAAGTATCCAATGAGACAGGGATGTGAAAGCATGCATAGTCTGTGATGGGTTGTTGTGACTGAGTGACTGACTCCAGGCAGATCGTAGAAAGGCTGGTCTTCTTAGAGGATGTGGAACTTGGGGATTTTGTCACATGTACAAATAGACAATTTCATTTGAATTCAGTATTTATGTCTTTCCAAACATTTCTTTTCCAATGCAATTGGAGTATCTTCCAACCATTTACCAGCCATGGACTGGGGGGTTTTCTTTTTCAGATTTTCTTCAATGCTCTGTTTCCTTTTGAGTATTCCTGGGGATAATTAAACACCCTTGAGGGATCCTTTGAGGGGTCAGAAAACATCACAATAAGCAAGCCTCTGGTCCGCTAGAGCCTGCAGGCCTGACTGAGCCAAGGGAAGAGGCAGTGAGTCCCTGCAAGGGGGGGCGTGATTGATGTGTGTGTGTGTTTGTGTGTGTGATGGTTGGGGAGGTGTGTGTGTGTGGTGTGGTGTGTATGTGTGGTGTATGTGTATATGTGTGCATGGTGTGTGTGCGTGCATGTGTGTGGTGTGTATGTGTGTGTGGTGTGTGGTGTGCATGTGTGCTGTGTGTATGTGTATATGTGTGTATGGTTTGTGTATGTGCTGTGTGTATGTGTGTATGGTGTGTGGTGTGTATGTGTATGTATGTGTATGCCTGTATGTGTTTGTATGTGTGCATATGTGTGTGTTTGTATGCGTGTGTTTTTGCATATGTTTTTGTGTGTATATGTGTATGTTTGGTGTGTGTGTTTGTATGTGTGTGTATGTGTGTGTGTTTGTGTGTGTGTGTGTGTGTGTGTGTGTGTGTGTGTGTGGCCAACAGGGGGCACCCGCCAGCCTCCCTGGCGTCCAGGCTGCGCTGCGCTGCTCGGCGGGGCGCAGCGGCCACGGCCACGGCCGGCCCGAGTGGCGTCCTGTCTGCGGCATCTGTCTGCCCGCCGCCGGCCGGCGCGAGCTCCAGGGAGGACCATCCCGGCCCGGAGCACCGCGATCGGTCGCGGCCCGAGTCTCTGCGAGGCCGCCGGCAGCCAGGGAGGGCTTCCCGGCTCGGGTGGGCCATCGCGAACTTGGCGGAGGACGCTCGCGGCTCTCCGGCCTGGAGCGGACAGGTGAGTGTCGCGCACGTGTCCAGGTGGCTCTCTGGGGACGACTGTCTGCGCATCCACGGCAAGTCCCCGAGCAACTCAGCCTTCGGATCAGACCTCCAGGTCCCCGGGTCCCCTTCCCCCCTGGGCAGCTTCGGGGTGACGTGCGCACCAGTACCTGGGCTTGTCCAGGGGCTCAGGGCGGGATGCCCCTTGGATCCAGGGGACATTCGCTCCCTGGTGGGAAAGCAAGCGGCCAGCAGTCAGTATGGGCTTTTTCATGGTGGCAGCGTGGATACCTGTTGATATCAGTGTCCAGACAGAGACAGCCCAAGGGGGGCCTTGGACCTCCACTCTCAGGGCTGTGCGCTTGCGTTGCGCATAGACCAAGGAAAATTCCTAGTCCTGAAACCAGGGAAACTTGATTTCAGGAGAGTAAGGTCTGGCCCAGAAAGAAAAAGCAGGGCTCATTCCCACTACAGCTGCACTTCCTTTAAATGAGACCATTAAACAACAGAAGTTAAAAAAAAAATTTATTAAGATGCTTGCTTCCCCCTCCCCCATCAAGAGGAAGTAGAAAGCAGAAACCTTGATAAGTCGTCTTGGGAATGACTTATTAGGACCTTTTGATGAATAAATGAAGCCTCCAGTGCCTCAGAGGTACCGGCTTCTGTTTATGTATACTTGGCATAAGTGAGGAATGAGTCAAGGAGTGCGTTAATACCAAAATAGACAGCTCTTTTCTTTTCTAACATTTCCTCTGATTTATGTTCAGGAAGAAAGAAAACATATTTAATCTCCTGACTCTCTAGATGTGATTTTACCTTTAGGAAAAGGTAAAAATTAAAGGTGGGGTTTTTTTCTTTGTTTTGTGTGTGTGTGTGTCCCTAAAAAGGGAGAAAGGTAATTTACTTCCAGGCATAGCTGGAGTGTTTCTACACAACCTCAAAACAAATGAATGTTCTCATTTCTTCCCACGGGAAGATCACAGGTTATACGTTATTTTGAATATCAGAAACTTGACAACAGGTTATCTATTACAACAATTTGTACAATTGTCTTTTCGAGTGTAACTTTTCGTATTCTCATGTGAGAGATCACATGTTGGAAGATCTATGTCAGTTTTGTGTCTATCCTTGGAGTTTCCTAAACATAACATAAGGCTGACAATAGCCAGCTGTATCTTTATTACGTTAAAAATGGGGGAAAAATAGCCCGCATAATTTCTCTTTCATATGTGAAATTCCTGTGCCTCAGAGGCCATTTGGGAGAAGCTGAAATATTTGACTTTTTTTTAAAAAGCACATTAATAGTTACTTTTATGAAACATTAATCAAGATAATTAGATTCTATATGTATAGAAATGATCACTTTGGCCTAAAACGGCAAATTATTTACAAATTCTGCTTGCACTTGCATGTTCTATGTTCAAAGAAATTCTAGTCAGCAACTATTTATATAGTTAAAACATAGTTAATACATTCGAATATATTATACTTTGCTGAGGAAATTGTGAACCTTAAGTAGAAGTTCTTTTTCTTAATGAATGTATTTAAAATGGCAGATAAGGAACAGTGTTTTGTTTCCTTTGAGATGGGGTATTGCTTTGTGGCCTAGAATAGACTGAATGCAGTTCAGGTGTAGAGACAGTGGGCTGGGTGACAGGCTAGCACCAACACACCCAGAACCTAAGGAAACACCCTTACTTAACCTGAAGTATGGGATGGGACAAAGTGTGGATGTGTGTGGAAGCTCTTGGTTTCTGTAGCACTGAGGTCTGGGAGAGCTCATTTCATGCAGAGAACCAACAAGTAATGTTAACCATCTCTTCCTTCAGAAGCCTTGGCACATCAAAAGATGCTGGGCACAAATGGGTGACTAGTACCTAATGAGAAAGAGAAAAGTCAATGATTTCCATATCATAGTCTATTCGGACCTGTGTTTTCAGAGGTTAGTTTTGACTTTCCTGTCTTCTCTTTAACTCTTTTTAAAAATATGTGGAAGGATGGAGAGATGGCTCAGTGGCTAGAGGTACTTGCTTGCAAAGCTTGATGACCTGGGTTCAATTCCCTAGTATTCATGTAGAGCCAGATGCATAAAGTGGCACATGTGTCTGGAATTCCTTTGCAGTGGCAAAAGAGGCCCTGGCAACCCGTATCTATTCTCTCTCTCTCTCTCTCTCTCTCTCTCTCTCTCTCTCTGTCTGTCTTTCTCCCTCTCTCCTTCCCTCCCTCATAGATAAAAATATTTTTTTTAAGTTGTAGATACAGAACTCTGTCAGGAAGAGTTAACCTATTTAAATAATAGATTTTCAGTTCAAAACTTGTCTTTTATTTCTTGGAATTGTGTATTCTAGTCTAGCCTCAAACTCACTATGTAGCAGAGTATGACCTTGAACTCCTGATCCTCCTGCATCCGCCTCCCAAAGGCTGAGATGACAGGCATGTACCACCATGTCTTTCCAAGCTTGAAGAGTGGATGGGTTAAGAACATTGATATTTTAAAATTTAAAATAGAAAAGGTGGACCCTTGCACGTACGTCTTAAGCATTGGCCGTAGTTCTGACAGCCAAAAGATGTAATCCAAAGGAAACATGGGAGCTTCACTGTGACTGACTGTCCTCCCAGGCAGCTACAGTGACCCTCTCAGAAACTGTCACCGTGGAGGTTTGTCAGGAAGTGCAGCAGCACCACGTTTTAAAAGTCATTAAAATAGTGAGTGTCTCAGGGAAACTGCATATGATGGAGGGAAGGTCAAAGTCGAGAAAGCACAAACAAGAAGCATCACACGATTCACGTCCATCCTTGTGATGAATATGTGAACACGCTTGCCCATGTGTGCAGGGTCCTTAGAGCTTCTAGGATGCTTAAGGCTTCTGAGTGAAAGAAAACATCGGTGAGCTTTAAAAATTATTTTGTCAAGATAAACTAGGACAGATGATACCTGGAGACAGGTGGAGAAAGGTTGTCCTCCTACCAGGAAAAGGCTCCTTGGAGACAAAACTACCTTCAGGAGTGGTGAACCCACCTGGAGCACCCTTTGATTGGCTTTCTAGAATTTTCCCAAGTTTACATTTCCTTGGTCATTGCTAAAGCATTCAGTGATATGTCCCAAGTGTTAAGACAATGTTAGAGCTAACTTTCATTAGGTCATTGTAAAAAAGAAATGAACTTGGCCCATGGGATTTATCTTTCTGTAGTAGCACACTGTTCCCAGCAAAATAGAAAAATATAATGTGGATATTAGATGTTGACTTCTGAAACGCATGTTACATAATGTATCGCGTGACCTAGTATGAACAGATAAAATTTAACCTTGAAATGGAAAATTGAATTTGAATTACAATGGAGTTGACTGGTATAAATGCGAATTATTCAATGACACATTCCAAAGTGATTCTCCCGTCATGTATTTGTTTCTTGGATATTTAAAAGCAGATGGCCCTGTGTGATGGACCAGGGGTGGTTCATCTCCTGCCAGGTTGTCAGCTATCATCCCTGTCTTGTTGGTGAAATTGGGTTGTCCCCGGCTCTCTCAATGCCTTCTGGAAAATACAAGCAGAATCTTCATCGGAGAGTGAGATCAGTATAGGTTAAATGAGACGCACATTGCTATTTTGGCAAGATTCTAATGGGTGTAGCCTCTCTGTAGCTCTTTAGTAGTAGGAATTTCCCCTTGGAGCCCAGGTTCTTGGTCCCCATTGGATTTTGCCATGGATCCCAGTTCCAGTTAAGGGTTCCTGTCACTGAGCAGATCTCTTAGCCAATCAGTAAGTTGTTGACTACCCACCTAGGTTTAGTTCCACTGTAGCAGAGATGAGCACTTCTTGACTTGCTGGTCTCTTCCATATAGCAGAGTGTTCAGCATTCTTATGACAACTGTTTATATTGTATATCAGTGGTCTCTGCTTTCTCCAAATATCATTGCCCCTGACAGCTCATGCAACACTTTCCAGTGCTACACATGCTACCATCTGGTTGCTGGTTACTATTCTGGATCTAGAAGGATCTCTTGGTGTTGTTTGATGACACTCTGTGATTTCTTTAGCAATAGGGTCTTACCTTAGGCCTGGGGCAGGTACTCAAGAGCTTTGACAGAAGTCTGTCTCATTTTGGGGACCCTGAGGGTCTCTTTGATCAACAGCTCAGTGTGGGAAGGAACCAATAACTGGTACAAGGAGATGCAGGCCTGAGAAGTTTTTCTTAGGGTTACCAGATGATGCCCACAGCTTCCTCAGGAGTGTCCTGTATGAAAGTTAGGATTTTATGTTGTCAATTCATGATTAGTTTAGTTTATTGTATCAGTCCCCTCACCCTTTCATTCCCCCTCCCCAATTTTTTTCCAGGGCCCAAATGAAACTTATGAGAAAGTGACAAGATAAACAGGTGACCATTCACCTCAGCAAGTCAGATAACCTATGAAAGGTCAATGGAGACAGACACCAACGATACCCAACACAACCCAAAGCAGAAGTCCAGAGACCCTTAAGATCTCAACAATAAAGCAGACTTAAAACTCACCCACCATGCACAACATTAAAGCAGCCTTAATACTCACCCATCATGACTCAGGGAACTGAGCAGAAGAGGGGGCGGAAAGATTGTGAGAGCCGTGGTGGGGAAGACTATCCAGAGGCATGGAACCCCTCAGTAACAACACACTTGGTTGGGCCAGGAGAACCAGGCTGAATACTAGGCTATCCATGGTCCCCTGCCCCAAGGACTGATCCAGACAACCCATGGAGGAGGATATCCAGCTGATTGGGGATGGGGAGGGGGACATCAGGGAATTGGGGATAACAACTCATTGTTTGCCCACTAAATAATGTAACTCATTATGGTCAATAAATATATATATTAAAATAAAAATAAATAAATAAATAAAAATTATAATTAAAAAATAAAACTCACCCACCATGACTCAGGGAACTGAGCGGAAGAGGGGGCGGAAAGAATGTAAGAGCCATGGTGGAGGAGAATATCCAGAGACATGGCTTCCCTTAGCAACAACACACAAAAGGGGAAGAAAAAAAACCTGGCTACCTCTGGGGCAGTTCAAACCCCCTAACCTATGGTCAGATCCAGAATGCGCACCGAGGAGAGACCCCAGTGTGTAGGGGACAGAGAGGAGGGAAATGGGGACACCTTCACAAGATTTGCTCATAGAATATATATAATTATTCATAATAAATATAATAATTAAAATAAAAAAGCCATTCTATGTACACAGAAAAAAAAGCAGATGGCAAATACATATGCTGTATTCATTATCAACTATTGCCAAGAAACGGCGCACTCATCCTTGTGGGAGAACTTCAGAAAATGATATTGTGTGCACACATGTTTTAGACCCAACCAGGTTTAAATTGGAAAGTAACACTTATTAACCGGCTAATTTACAATGACTTACCATGACCCTCTCACAGGATGGTAAAGATAAAATTTAAAAATTCAAATAATGCGACTGGAAAACATCAGATATTTCAGAAGTAATAATTCATTGTCTTATCACTTATGAATTTCAAAATCTCTTTTGTCTTAAGGATCGAGGGCTCTTCCAAGATTACAATGATCCAGTGAACCCACAGATCGAGACCAGAACCACTCACTCTGATATCTCCGTTTAACAGCAGTAGGTTCTACCAGTATCCATCATGGCTAAAAGCGCCGAGGTCAAACTGGCTGTGTTTGGAAGAGCCGGTGTGGGAAAGTCAGGTAAGACCCTTCTCGGGGATTTCTGTGGCGGGATTGACCAGGCGTGTGGTTGGCATTTCTTAATTCTATTCTTATTTCTTGATCTTGATAAAATCACATGGTTCTCTTTATCTGGAGCTTTTCTTTTGCATAAACCAACCTGTTCAGTCTTGCTGATAAACGCACAAGACACCAGCACCATCACAGTTCTTGGTATTCTGATGCAGGAATAAAGCAACCTCCAAAGCAGTTGGTTTTCTGTAAATCTCATAATATATTTGCTATTTTCTAAGTTGGGACCCTGAAGGGTTGACTTTTATGTCTCATTTATTCTGATATTCCCTGAAAAGGGTTCAATGTCAAACAGGTATTGGGGACTTAGGTCCTTGTGGAGTGACAGTGTCTTTGTCAATGACAGTATTGTTTCTGCCTAAGATTACTAAGTGGGTGGAGGACTTTGGAAAATTAGGAGTGCATACTACTCAAGACAGTTACTGCGAACGCCTCCAGCGAGAGTGGAAATTTGCTTTAATAATTCAGAGGCTTTTTGTCTCTTTCTTTTTCTTTCTATCTTTTTTTTGTTGTTGGTTCTGGGGGGGATGGCACCCAGAACTAGGCAAGCGGTCTGTCACTGAGCACCATCCCCACACCTTGGGTTTCTTGAGACAGACTCTCATTATGTAGCCCAGGCTAAGTTTGTGTTTGCCGTGTAGCCCTGGCTGGCCTCCAAGCCATGCTGATATTTCTGCTTCTGCTTCTGAGTGACAGCACAACAGGTGTATGTCACCATACTAGGCTTTTCACTTTTTTTTTAAGTGCCTAGGAGAAGGTTGGTGCACCTCTAAGAATAAGGGTGAGATGATAGCCAATTTCCAACTAATATTTTAGATTTTTCTACTTTAGAATATGTTAAAGGGTCTGGGCTAAATTTAGTAAAATCCACAAGGTATATCAAGTAAATGGTGACCTTGGGACTTCCTGGTCTCTCATGGAAGGAAGGATCCAGAGATAACACTACACAGAATGCTTGGTTTTCTGTAAGGACCCAAACAGGCCTCAAATAAGTGCATATTAGTAGAGGAAGCTTGTTTGTAAATAAACTCCCCAGATTCTTTTTTTTAAAAAAAAATATTTTATTTTATTCATTTTCAAGCAGAGAGAGAGAGAGAGAGCGCGAGAGCGAGCGAGCGCACCAGGGCCACCACCTTGTGGGTCTGGCATATGTGGGCACTGGGGAATTGAACCGGGGGCCTTAGGCACTGGAGGCAAGTGCCTTAACCGCTGAGCCATCTCTCCAGCACAGATTCTTTTTTAATATATTTTTATTTATTAATTTGCAAACTGAGAGAGGTAGAGAAAAGAGAGAGAGAGAGACAGAGACAGAGAGAATGGGTATGCAAGGGCTCTAGCCACTGCAAACAAACTCCAGACGCCTGGGCTACTTTGTGCATCTGGCTTTACAGGGGTACTGAGGAACTGAACTTGGGTCTTTAGGCTTTGCAGGCAAATGCCTTAACTGCTGAACCAACTCTCCAACCCAACTCCCCAGATTCTTAAACACGCACAAAAAAAGCGCCTTTTACTTCTGTTCCCAGTCTCTTCCCTAACCTTCTTTCAAGCTTAATTTCAGTAAGTCATCTTTTCCCTTCTGTCTCCTTCTATCTTTTAATGTCCTCAGCTCTCTTTTCTGCCACCTGTCTGCTGTTACCTCTGGTGGAAAACAAGTAAGGAAAACAGCCAGCAAGTCTGAGAACTTGCTGGCTCAAAGAGTCAAACTCCACCCCCTTAATCTCCTAAGGGCTTCCCAATGGCGTGAGAACCTCATTTCTGTAGCTGGTGGCAGGATCTGGAGAATGAGGAAATTGCTGCAGGCGTGGTGGATGGAGGGAAGGGAGTACAGGGGATGAAGAAGAGAGTGTGGGAGCAGAGCAAGGGGGTTGGTGGGAGGCCTGTGCTGTCAACAACCCTAAGCCCTTGTGAGAGAAGGTAGCCCTGAGCCAACCTTTTCTTTTTCTTTTTTTCTTTCTTTCTTTCTTTCTTACCTTCTTTCCTTCCTTCCTTCCTTCCTTCCTTTCTTTCTGTCTTTCTTCCTTCCTTCCTTCCTTCCTTCCTTCCTTTCTTCTTTCTTTCTTTCCTTTCTTTCTTTCTTTTTTCTTTCTTCCTTCCTTCCTTCCTTTCTTTCTTTCTTCCTTCCTTCCTTCCTTTCTTCTTTCTTTCTTCCTTCCTCCTTTCCTTCCTTCCTTTCTTACATTCTTTCCTTCCTTCCTTCCTTTCTTTCTTTCTCTTTCTTCCTTCTTACCTTCCTTCCTTCTTTTTTTCTTTCCTCCCTTCCTTTCTTTTTTTCATCATCATCTCAGAGCAAGCTGGATCCCCTCCTCCCCAGCTGCTGCACTGCCCTGACCTGGGCCTTTGTAGTCCTGTCAAGCGGCTCCATCCTTATCTCCTTTGTCCCCAGCTTCCCTGGAGCCCATCCTTGTCCACTGCTCCATGGCTGTCTGGTCTCTAAGATTAATCACTGTGGACTCTGCCAGTCCTGCCTTAACGTGGTCAAGCCTCCCATTCATTGCGTAGATGCAGCACCCCGTCACTCTGGTCACACTGCTCTGCTAAGGCCTCCACTGATCAACACCAGGAAATCCTAAGAGCATCTATGACGTTATGGTCCTGCCTTTCTGGGCCCCTCCATGACCCCTAACCAGCAGTCCTCTGCCCACCTCCTAGAAGTTTGGTTTTCAGGATTATATCTGGTGTGCTGTTTTCATGTTCCATCTGAGGATGATATCGTGCACACACAGATAACACCTGCCTTGGGATAACTGTTGACACCCCAAGGTCATTGTTGTTTTAATGTAAATAAGAGGTTGGCATTGCTGGTGAAGGTCCTTGCCAACTCTAAAATCCTGATTCTTACTAAATGAATTTTCTTCTTTGGACACATCGCTCTGTCCTCCTGGAATAAGCTCCTTGGAATTTGTGCATTTGTTCATTTTCATTTAGGCAAAAGTGACAGTGATAGATTACCTGTCTTGGACAGTTGCCTCTGCTCTGTTGTCTGTACACAGACACTGTTTCCCTATTTCAACATTAGATGTTTTCCAAGACCAGGGAGCCACACCTCACACGGGAAAAGTAGCGATCTTGACTTGGCCTGGGAGACAATTCTACGGCTTTCCCCCACAGCTCAGCAAAACAACCACAGGCTTATCTACAAGATGTGAAAATGGTCGATCGCATGTTTATGCTAGCCTCTTCAGATATGTATATGGCATGTCTCTGCCTAGCCATTACATCACTACACCCTTTTGCTGTAAAGACTGTCTCTCGTACAAGGAACTTTTGCTTTGTTTAAGTCACCGGAAACTCTCTGCTGGATGGTACCATGACTCATGACTTACTCAGATGCTCTCAGAGTCTGTCCAAGAGTCTCTCATGGACCCACACACCCTAATTCTCCATCAGACCCCATGGAAAACACCCCAAAGAGAGGCATCTTGAGCTCCTGGAATAGGAGAAGCTGAGCAGCTCTGATTTGACTTGGGTCTGAATTGTTTGAGAAGTTTCAAGTCGTACTTTAATCTCCTTCCTTCTATTCTCCCTCACTCGATGCTTGGGGTGTAAAGACCACTATTGATGTTTGGGGTATAAAGAACAGTTTACCATTTGCTAGTGGAGTATAGTATAGCTCAATCACGAGCTCTGGAGCTGTGTGGTGAGGTTTGACTCCCAATGCTATCGTTTATTTACTGTGTGAACTTGGCAGTGTGAGGCAGGTGACTTCTCAGATCCATCAGTTACAAACATGCATAGTTCTCTCTCTCTCCTCTCTCTCTGCTTGTAAGTAAATAAATATAAAACTTTTTAAAGGGCCTGGGAGATGTCTCAGTGGTTGGTGCAGCCTGCAAAGCCTAACAGCCCAGGTTCAATTCCCTAGTACCCACATAAAGCCAGATGCACAGTGGCACATGCATCTGGAATTCATTTGTACCTGGAGGCCTTGGTGCATCCATTCTCTTTGTATCTCTCCTCTCTATCTCTCTCTGACTGCAAATAAATAAATAAAAATATGTTTTAAAAAACACACGGTATGTTTCAGTACACAACAGACCCTCAAGCTTTAGCGTGTATGAGGAGAAGGTTTCAAATGATATTTTAGATTTCCAAGTACTGTAGTGAAAAGATATATTACAGGTGGGAATCTTGATTTTCACTGAATGTCAGACAATTTATATAAGATAAAACTTGGTTTTTATTCAGCACACACACACACACACACACACACACACACACACACACACACACACACTTTCTCTTTCTTGAGTCCAAAGTCTGTTTCATGTCAGTTACAGCTTGGCTACTGATGGTTATAATAACACTTCTTGAGGCTAATATGAAAGCTTGGAAAAAATGGCCAGAAATATGTTAGTGTCATGAATAAAGCAACACCCTTCGGTTTGAAAAGTGCTTCAGGTATGTAGCAGAGGACTTCCTAAGCCAGGCGATAGATGGGCCCTTTCTGTTTAAAACAGAAGTTGACATGGAGCAGAACTTATTGGCTGACAGGTTGACTACAGAAGTGTCAACAGGGGCCAGATTTAATAATGTGCTAATTATCAAGGCACACTCAGAAAGCGAGTGAGGGGCAGGTGTGTATAACAGTACCCGACAGTGTGTGTAATATATACTTGGCAGTGTTTACACTTTCATTCATTCTCCTCCTGTCTGACTTCACCTTGAAGCTCTCTGTTCAGGTGAGTGAAACCTCTGGGAGCATTGCAAAGTATAGGCCACGATTTCCCAGCCCTTCCCATATTCTGCTCAAAGCAAGGTAAACATTGACCTTCATGGACCCAGGGTAAAGTTGTAATCATGTGGCATATAGACTTCCTTCTGTGTCTGCATCAGCCTATGTTTTGACAGGCCCCAAGTAATTAAAGCAAAAAGATCTGCCAATAAACCTAAAAAGCACACGTCTTTATGTAAATGATTCCTGCCTTCACAGTATTCGAATTTGTTGTTGGTGTAGGAAGGCTTGATACAAAAACAATTGAAATTTGAAATTTGGTTTCACAGTTGACATTCTCATTCTAGAATTGAAATAGCCTGTGCTGTTGCAAAATATATTTCTTGAAAGGACTGGTCTCAGAGTTAATTGAGTAAAGCTACCCTCTAATTCGAAAACCAATTGATCCATTCATCCATGAAGGCTTACATTCATAGACTCAGATTGTTGGGCAATGAATTGCCAAATGTAAACATGTGATTTTTTTCCCCTTTGCACAAGGTTATTTTTCTTATTATCATTTTTTATTGTTCTTACCTGCCAAGTTTTATCTTATTTTCAAATGAGACAGTGACAATTCTGATTTTCATGTATTTTATTATTTTATTTTAGAGACAGGGTCTCCTGTAACCCAGCCTGTATTAAAACTTGCTATGTAGCTGAAGATGACCTTGGACTTGAGATCCACCTACCGCCATCTCCTGGGTGCTTGGTGGCCTTGCATATACCAGAACAAATGATTTTTTTCATTTGGTACTGGGGATCGAACCCAGGGCTTCATGAATGTTAGGCAAGTACTCTACCAACTGAGTCACATTGCTAGCCCAATAATTCTGATTTTAAATATGATTTTTTCCAATAAATACTTAAAAGTACTTTAAAATATATGCATATATTAGGGCTCTTATGGGTTTATAAGATCTCACACATATTAGGCAGATCAGTTTAGTTACAGAACTGCCTTTTTGAGTTCTAAAAGTTTTGGGTTGTTTATGTGATCATAGCATAGCAGTTCTTGGTCTTTGCTGAGACTTCATGGTGCAGGAGAATGCTTCTTGAACACAGCTTTTAAAGTGCTTAGGAGAAGAGACAGGCACAGGGACGTGAGGGTGTGCTAGCATCTCATAATTCATTAGTTCGTTTGTGTGTTTTATTAATTAAATTAAAGGTATGCGGCTTAGTGTTAATCCATATCTATCTTTGCTTGAGTTTAAAAGCATCTCTCATGCCAGGCATGGTGGCACATGCCTTAGATCCCAGCACTTGGGAGGCAGAGGTAGGAGAATGGCCAAGAGTTCAAGGCCACCCTGAGACGACAGAGTGAATTCCAGGTCAGCCTGGGCTAGAGCGAGACCCTACCTTGAAAAAACAAAACAAAACAAAATTCTGTCCCCCAAATCAGTGACTATAAAAGACTCTTTGGGAAGCTATAGCAAGTTTCTCTGGGGGCTTTCTCTCTAATTTGAAAACCAGAACCAACCACAACCACAAGCCTGAGAAACCTTTGTTCCCCATATTACAGAAGTGTGAATTCTGACAAACATCTTGGCCCTTATGCTTACCCCCCAGGTCTCAGGTAACATGCCTAGTTTATCATGTAAAATGTATATAGGCTATGTTTCAACCACCAATCACTTTTGGTTTTACTTTTTGACAAATAATCATGATATGTATTTATGGGATAGAGGATAATGTTTCAGTACATTGTGGAATGATTGAGTCGTTCAAAGTAACAGGTCCAAAACAGTGCTACCGGTTGGAGAGTAAGGGTTCCATACTAGAGTCTATGGTGGGTATTCCCCATGAAAACAACAGACAGCAAAGATGGGGAACTGTGCTGAGAAGTCTTAGAGAAAGAGAAACAGGGAAAGATTTTTAAAAAATTGGTTGATTTTTTTTGATGATGATGAGTAGCTAAATATTTTGTAAGTTGCTAATGAGCAATTCTTAATTCAAGCTTTCCCTTAATAATGAGTTACAGTCTCACGTGAAGTGTAATGAAAAAGAAGCTTTATTTTTATTTTATTTTTTTTGAATGAAGTGGAAGCAAGGAGGCGAGGAAGGAAGAGTTGGAAGTTCTGAAAGGAATCTGAAAGAAACACCACAGGAAAACAAAACCAAGAACTTGTTGTTTAAACCAAAAGGACATTTCTGTCTCTTTTTTCTACCGTAATATATTATTAAAACTTTAATCATCCCTTATTATGGATTGATAGCTAATTAGTGCATGGAGACATCGTTTCTATAGTTAAATAGCAAGCTCTTATTGGTTCTGTTTTGATCTTGACTTTTTTTTTTCTTGGCAGCTGACAGGACTAACTTTAAGAGAAGTGAAGCAAAGTTTAAATCATTCTTGCAATTTTACCTATTTATTCCTGGTATCTTTCCAAAGTATGGGTTTGGGGAAGCCAGCCAAATTTTCAAGGTGGCACTGGCCTTGAAGCCAAAAATTCCAGTGTACATGCATCTCTGTTGCCTCAGCTGCTGTTGAAAATTGATGGGGCTTTTGAAACCACAGCCATAATTTCTTCTATCTCCTTAAAAATAGAAATGCTATATTGCAACAGCAAGGCAATATGAAGTGGGCAATTTCAGCGTGCATAAACAGATATGCAAATCTTCTATACATATATATGAGAAATGCAAATACAGAGAGAGCTTTGTGATCACACACGGGTGCTGCTGTAGCTGGAAATCGAATCCATGACTTTGCAAAGCTCTTGCAACTCTTTTCACTTGTATCATCCCGAACTATTCAATATCCTCCCAAACATTTTCTGTTGGGAAGTGAGATAAACATTAGCGTTTCATAACATGAACCTTGTACAGCTAATGTTTTGTTTTACAAGAAGTTTCCAGTAAATGAGTGAATAACCAGTATATAGCTAAGTTTTCTCAGAATACCAGGTCTGTTGTCCATCATGACTCTGTATTTCAGGACTTGCACTAATTGGATAAAACCCACCTGTATTATCATGGAGAAGCTCCTTATACTTAAGGTCTGCTGATTGTACATGTGAACAACCTTGGCAGAATACCCTCACGTTGATGCCTAAATTAGTGTTGATTATACACATGGATCTGATAGCCCAGCCAGATGAAAAGATGAATAGAAAACAGCCCTTCCTGTTCGTGGCTGTGGACCCAAAGGCATTTTAACTTTTCCTCCTGAAGCCAAATAGAGCTCAAACCCTCTTCCTCTGGCAGCCCTTCCCATACTTGCAGGCAATGAACACACTCCAGTTCTTTCTCCCTAGTCTCCCGACACCCCAGGGCCATCTTGCTGGTCTGTGCCAGCTGTCGACTCTGTCAAGCAGAGAGACTGCAATGGACTGAAGTGTTTCAGAAGTGCTTTGTCGCCTTCTAGATTCTTCTGCTAAGGCATCTCAAGGTCACTGTGCTTTCAGGTTGGCAGGAAACATGATGTTGGCTCCTACAGACTTTGTTGCAAATGAGTGCTTTGGGGTTGGCTGTGTGGTTTTGGTTTTTTAATGTATGCTCTTGCTGAGCTAAATATTCCCCAACATATACCCAAGCAGGGTGTGTACCTGGAACCCAGGTGGAGAAGTTTATTTTCACCCTCTTAAGTATTATTTTGTTAGGTTTAATCCGTTCTTCTGGTCTGTCAGGAGCCTTTTAGATCCACGTATGTGTGACCTTCCTGGTTTTCTATCATCTGGAAGTGCTTATTCATTGTGGAATATTCTAGGCCCTTGGTGCTTACATTGACTCATAGAAATTTCTGTTTTAACATTAAATAGTTTGTTGAAATGATGAGAAATCTCCATCACACTATGCCATCCTTTTGCAGCTAAAAATCATGGTTCTTTGACTCTTAGTATAAGGACATTAACACTAACATGTCACATTGTTTCCCTGTACATGAAATACCTTCTGTTTTAACATTCATTTTTAGTTTTCATTTTTTACATGCAATTACATAAGTAATTACATCATTAATTACATAATTGACTTTGATCAGAATCCCCTCTCGTTACTTTCTTTTATTCTTTCAACCAGTCCCTTTCCCCCGCCCCCCCCCTGCCTCTCCCCATCCACGATGACATGTGAAGGAGCCCAGTATTGTGAAGGTCTTATACGGGTAACTCGGCTGCTGTGAGGTCACTCCACATCCGTTAGACATTGTCCCAGAGCACTCCCCCACAATCCTTCGGCTCTTCCACTCTTTCTGATGTGTCTTCCTCAGAGGACTCCATTGCGCGTTCTTCTCAACACTTTGATGAGTTCTTAGTCTACCCAAAGTGACGCCATTTGCAAAAAGAAGCTCCTCTGATCATAGAGCACCACTAGTACAAAGGCATAGATAGAAACCTAGAAGGTCATAGGCACAATGTAACCATTTAGCCACACAACCCTCATAGCCATAGGCTTTGACTAGGTTCTTAGGCATAAATTCCTTCCTGCATAATCACCCCAAATATAATTAGAGGGCATTTGGCTACCCCCACAGTATGCATGCCACTATTGCACCAGTGGGCACATCTTGCCTGGCTGGCCAGAGGATCCACTTCCGGTTAAGACTGCTGATGACTTTTGTCCCTCAGCAGTCTACATAGCACTTTCCATCACGATGACAGCTAGCCAGCAGGGAGGAGACTCACAGCTTGGCTCCAGCTTGACTTCTTACTGTCCTTCAACCAAAGCTTGCCGAGTCTTCAGCAACAGAGTTCCCATCTAGTTCTAGTGGGCAACCAAGAGCCTTGGCAATGGCCTGTATTGGTTTGGGGGCCTTCGGGGTCACTCTGACTAACAACCCACTGGGAGGTATTCCACTTCTGGCACTGGAATTTTCCTGTAACAACCTACCCACGCTCGTTAAATAACTCCGGTTGAGGAGACATAGCATTAAGAAGGTGAGGCCCATGGGTGTCTGCCGTGCAGTGATAATCCCTGGTGTATTGCTGTCTTTGACCTCTCTTGTTTCTGTCTACATGCTTTCTTAACACTCCATGTGTATTTCTACACACAGTGCACACAGTGGTCAAAGAGCAATGGGCTCAATCGCTGGTCTAGTTAGCAAGTCATTTTCCAGAGAGTTGTTCCAAGATATGTATGCAGACCTCTTTCCAAAATGAGTGAATTTATGAAATTTGTAACCAATGCTGCAAATGAGAACTGAGTAGGACCTAGTGTTCTTCACTGGGTCAGACTGATCAGTACAAACCCATCGCAGGCCTCAGAATCTCTTGGTGGAGAGTTTGAAATACCTCTCCTGGAGTTCTGACCCAGTGGACTTAGGCCACAGAATTTCACCATTAGTTAGGTGAGACGATGGTGGTGTTGGGTCACTGTTTAATTTCTATATGAGAAAAGCATTTTGAACTTAAAAATGCACAAAGAGAGCTGGGGAGATGGTTCCATGAGTCAAGTACTTGTCACACAAGCATGAGGATTCCCAGTGCATAAAAGTGAGATTTGATGGTGTGTGCCTGTAACCTGAGCGCTGGAAAAGCAGAGACAGGGGATCCCTGGGGCTCACTGGCTAACTTGGTAAACTCTGGGTTCAGTTACTGATCATCTCAAAAAATAATAATAAGGAGCTGGGCGTGGTGGCCCACGCCTTTAATCCCAGTACTCAGGAGGCAGAGGTAGGAGGATCACTGTGAGTTCAAGGCCACCCTGAGACTACATAGTGAATTCCAGGTCAGCCTGGACTAGAGGGAGACCCTACCTCAAAAAACCAAATAATAATAATAATAATAATAATAATAATAATAATAATAATAATGTGGAGAGCGATTGAGTGAGACACCAGATGTAGACCCCTGTCCTCTGTTCCTCAGACACACAAGTTCACACACATATGAACATGCATATACACATGTGTGAACACCACCCCCATCCCACCCCCAAAAGATAAGAGTGCCTGCAGGGTGGAGGGTTCTGGTGAAAGAGCAGGAAGTATCACACACACCCACAGCACAGTGGGAGGAAACTGAGTCACACAGAACCCTCTTGTGGAGCAGGACAAAGGCGGTTTTACATGAAGTGCACTCTATAACTGACACTTCAAACAAAGTCAAGATGCATACATCACTTTGTGCATCTGGCTTTACGTGGGTACTGAGGATCAGAACTTAGGTCATCAGGCTTTGGGAGCCGTTATCCACTGAGTCACCTCTCTGACCTACCTTGGGACTCTTAACCATCATATTCTATAGAGATTGAGGTTTGTTTGTTTGTTTGTTTTTTCTTTATTGTCCATAATGAGTTACATTGTTCAGTGGGCCAACCATGAGTTGTTATCCCCAATTCCCCGTTGCCCCCCTTTCCCATCCCCAGTCAGCTGGATATCCTCCTCCATGGGCTGTCTGTATCAGTCTTTGTGGTAGGGGACCATGGATAGCTCATTCTTCAGCCGGGCTCTCATAGGCCAAATTAAAGTACGATAGTTGCATTTTCATCAACACTCGGAAAACAATTGTGCCTTGTTCTTTGATAAGTGGTGTTCATGAGACGCATCCAAAAATAGTGTGGAAAGAAATGCTGTGTTGGGAAAAGTTCCACATTTTAGTTGAAAAGGTAACTAACATCTTTTCCTCAATGATGCATTTCCTGTCTTCTAGAATCACTTTAAAGATGTTCCCTTTTGTTTTATGACATGGGAGGTAAAAACAGACATAAAAATGGAAAGGTGAGCTAAAAATTGTGATTATTTGTCTGAAAAGAAATTGATTACCTTTTGCATGAAGAAGGGCTGTAAATTCCAACTGAGCCAAACCACTGGGCCAGCTTCCTGTGCACTTGGCAACTAGTATTGAAATGCTTAAAAGAAGATTCAACCACATGAGGTAACATGAATACTGCTTGTCTGCTGTTCCAACGCCTGGAAAATTTTCTATTCTAGTAATTTTTATCTTGACTATGGTTTTTTGCTCATTGTTTCAAAAAAGGGTGAGTTCGGGAGCACAGCACATTGAAATCCTTGTGTCCCCAAATGTGACATATCATTATTTTTTATGTTCCCCACCTTGTAACTATTTGTTGATATCCTATTATATTCCTCTCTTTATATTATTTTCCTCTAATTATATTATATTCTTCTCTTTCATAACCTCTATTGCTAGCTTGATAAAATACCAATATTTTTGTGGAGAACTCCAAAGAATTATATAGCACAGTTCTTATCCTTGGGGTCTACACTGTTTTGTTGGGCCTGAGTAACTTGGAATAAGAGATCAGCTGGTAATGACTTGCTCAGCAGAATGAGTCATTTCTTTTTTTTGGGGGGGGGGCTTTTAAAAACACATTTTTGTTTGTTTGTTTGTTTTTATTGTCCATAATGAGTTACAATATTTAGTGGGCAAACATGATCTCTTGAACTTCTTTGCTTAAAGAATTTAGTTATGTGTGTTGATTTTCAAAAATACATGGGTTTCTTGTGTACCTTGCACCTGTTTTCCCAAAGATCACATCTTTTCTTCTTTCTTTCCTTCCTTCCTTTATTTTTTCTTTCTCCTCCTTCTTTTTACCACAACACATTGTCAAAAAGGCAATTGACCCGGGTCCCTTGTGTTGACTGTATGACACGGACACAGCTCTGCTAGCTTTGAAATGATTATTCTCAATTCAATGCAGATCATCTTAATTGAAGAGATCACTGGAGAGAAATAGAAGGTAGGGTGGCTTCAATGAAGGATGGAGCTTATTATCTTAAGTTTTTTTGTTTTGAGAGAGAGAGAGAGAGAACACCAGCGCCACCACCTTGTAGGTCTGACCCATGTGGGTCCTGGGGAACCGAACCCAGGGCCCCAGGTACCAGAGGCAAGTGCCTCATCGGCTGAGCCATCTCTCCAGCCCTATCTTAACTTTTTTTGTTTGGAGGTAGAGTCTCACTCTGTGGCTGGCCTTGACCTCACACAGTGATACTCCTACCTCATCTGGGATTAAAGGTGTGTACAACCATGCCTGGCCTTATCTTTCTTTGTGTGTGTGTGTGTGTGTGTGTGTGTGTGTGTGTGTGTGTGTGTGTGTGTGTCCAGAGGAAGATGTGAAGTGTTCTTTATCAATTATTCCTCTGCTTTATTTTCCTGAGACAGAACCTCTCACTGAACCTGGAACTCATTGTTTTGGGTTAGATTGGTTGACCCAAGAAACCCCGGTAATTCTTCTGTCTCTATGCCCCTCAACTCTGGGGTTCAGACATGAGCAGCTATGCCCAGCTTTTTACATAGATGTTGGGGATTGAACTTGGGTTCTCATGCTCACACAGCAAGTGTTCTTACCTGCCTAGCTTTCACCACAGCCACTTACCATGAAATCCACTAGGCTGATTATTACCAGGACATTGCATCTTGAGGTATGTACAGGTTGACTGTTGAGACCATCATAAGACAAGGCATTAGCTGCTTAGTTTAGAGTATTCATGCTACCAAAGGAAGGAAACCAGTAGGGAATTCTCATTCTGTTAGAGAGACAGTGAATCTAAAATGCTATAAATTCTTTGACTTTGCTGACACATTTCAAAACTATGATGTTTCTACATAGCAATTCCTGTATGATGTTAATGTTAGAATTACAGAGAAAAGGACAAATGTGGTAAAGATGTCCCTTCATGTTTTCTTCTAGGGATTTGAGTTGTATAAGCTCTGTGTCCAATTTCATACCTTTGCATATGGCTATTTAGTTTTCCCAACACTGTCCAAAAGTTTATCCTTTCCTCATTGTTTATTCTTGTTGAAGATCAGTATGTAGGTGTACTTCTAGGATCAATATTCTTTTACACCAGGTAAAGTGTGTGATTGATTGATTGATTGACTGATTTTTTGAGTTAAGGTCTCAATCTAGCCCAGGCTGAACTGGAACTCATTCTGGAGTCCCAGGCTGGCCTTGAACTCATAATGATCTTCCCATCTCTTCCTCCCAAATGCTGGGATTATCATGTGTGCCACAACTCCAGAACAATCAATCAATCAATCAAATCTGATAGCAAACAGATTGGCACTGCCAGGTTTATTACAGTATTACAGTGACCAGGCTATAGAAACACTCAAATGTCCATTGACAGATGAATGGATCTGGAAAATCTGGTGTGATGGGTAATGATGAACTATTACTCATCCTTAACAAGGAGCCCTACTGTTGGCAATAACATGGATGGATGTGGATAGTATTGGGCTAAGTGAAATAAGTTGATTACAAAAGGAAAAAATACTTCATAATTCTGCTTATATACACTACCTAAAATATCCTGAATTTATAAATACAGAAATTGAACAGTGATTGTCCAGGATGGAGGGCACAAGGAATTCTTTGACATAAACTTTCAGTTAGGCAAGATAAGTCAATTCTGAAAACCTGCTTTAAAATGGGATTTATTTAAAAATATGGCGTTAGTTATGAGACTAGATCTCAGGATAAGTGTTCACACACACCCACACACTCTCTCACACACACACAGAATATGGAGAGCACCAATATTTTTATTATTTTCAAATACAGTGATAGAATCATAGGTGTACACCTATATCCAAACTTACCAAATTGTAAGTATTAAATAAGAGTATTGAGTATTAAATATACTTCAATAAAGCTATAAAAAAAGTTAAAAGAACACAAAGTAACCAAAGAAATGAATAAGAGCTAAGCCGAGGAGAAGGAGAAGGACTTTGGGGGTCTTGCTGGTTCAGATCACTGGCTGCTCACCTGTGAGGGTCTACAGCTCTTCTGGTCTTTGCATCCGTTCCCATCCGTCCACAGCGCCACCATCTGGGAAGCCAATAGGGAACATGACATGATCAAACCTTAACCTCAGGAAGGCTCATTTAGGTTCAATATTGATGGAAAACAGCGAGGATCCAGAACAGAGGAAACTATAATTAAACCATTCTTTTGCAACTTTAAAAATGGTTTTTCTATTTCAAATTCTGCCTGTGATTTCATACTAAAACCTCTCATTGGGTTTTCCAGTCTGGACAGTAAGTAGTTGCTAAGGGTGGGCATTATAAAGAAAGATGAGACAGCATAATGTTCAATAACCGAAAAATGTAAGGCGTGTTAAATATTCTGAACTAGAAAGAAAGGGAAGATATTTTAAGATTTGGTCTGGAAAAGTCTCCAGAAACAAAACCTCAGTGGTTTTCAAATGTCCAAGTCCAGCCTTGAACAGTAAGGAAAATACACAATCTAGTCAAAACGTTTACACGATGATATATGTTGAGAATATCGGCTTGCGGAGATTTTGTTCGCTATTCATCACAATAGAAGGGTATTCTATTCCTTCACTGAAATACAAGATATTCCTGTGAACGAAGTTACTGGAAGAATCAAGCTCCTACACAGGGCAAAATGCCAGAGGCTTCAAACATTGCATGATGGCAGATTGGTTAGGATCGGATCCCATCAGATAACTGGAGATCTTTCATCTGCCATGAATAATTCATGACTGGTTATTGCTGAGGCCTTTTAGGCCAATAAATATTTTCATAGAACAGGATGCTTCTTATAAATTCAGAGGGTCACTTATGTATTGTTCCTGATGATTTTTTATTTGATAATAAGAGTTCAAAATTATTAAAAAAGAATGGAAAAAATTATTATTTTTAATTATCATCTTCCTCTGTTCTGTGATGTCTCCCAAAAAGCAAAGATTTTACACTGTCTTTGTCTCAAACTTTTGGAAGTTTTCACTACAAAACTTCCAACCACATCTGTTCATGATCAAAACCTAGATGAGAACGAGAATATTTCTCATTGAAGTTTGCTGAATTTCCATCAAGCTCATGGTGATTATCACAAATCTAATAATAAAATAGCTCATGGTAAAATCAAAAAAAGTTCAAAATTATAGCATATGGATATGGATGTTTTAAATAATTAAAACTTTATCATACATCTTTTGGATGGCAAAATATTTATTTTATTATATTTTTTTCTGACCATTTTGTTCTGGTAAAGTAGAAAGGAAGTTTTCTTCAGCACAATTTAAGATATTCTTCAAGCTAACCATGTAGCATTACCACTGTTTTCAGTAACTAAATATTTGGTTTTCTATAGGATATTTATTATAATCTATCAGATACTTTTTTCCCCTCTGCTCAGCCAAATTTATAAACAAACCTGTGAACTTTCTTTGGAGTTACAATATTATTTCTACTATTAATATTTTCTTTTCCTAACATGCATTCATCTTAATGGCCCAAAGATAATATGAAATTTTTTATTATGGTGAAAAAAGTTTCATTTAGCTGAAGAGCAAATGTAAGCATAATAAAAGAGAGGAATCGTCAAGAAATGTCAAGTTCATTTTCACCTTAGAATGCTTTTGATATAAAGGTGCATTGATGCAGGTAGCAACAAAGTTGAATTCCACAGGCACTCAAGTTACTGGACTAGCTACAAAGATAAATTAACTATGTGCTTTTCAAATCTCCTCGGTTAATGTGACAAATGGGTGTGTATGGGTATGTGTGTTTGTGTGTCTTCATGCACTAGGTAAAGCTATTACTCCCAAACTCAGAACTTAAACCATCTGTGAATTATGATTTCTTAGTCTCTTTCATGTTTTCTAGATCTTTAGCATATAGAAACTTTAAAATACAAAGGAATATCTATCTCCCATTCAGCTTTTTCCTCCGTATATGACAGAAACTAGTTTAGAATCTAGGAGTATAAGAAAAAAGACCGCAAGCTGAGGAAATGCTCAGTGTAACAGTGTTTGCTACACTAGCCTGAGGGCCTGGGTTTAGATCCCCAACATCCTTGTAAAATTCTGGGCATGGGGTGCCCAGCGCTGGGAAGGCAGAGACATGCGGGTCCCCTTGGAGTTCAATGGCTAGCAAGTCTAGCCAAATCTTTGAGCCTCAGGGTCCATGAGAGACCTAGACTCAGAAAATGAGGACACCCAATATCAACTTCTGGTTTCCATATGCACAGGTGTACATGAACACACGCGTGTGCACACACACACACACCACATACATACATACATACATACATACATACATACATACATACATACATACACTTGTCCAATAAAAAAAATAGAAAAGAAGGATATGTGATTGTCTGTATCCCAGACAGAAGTACACCCAGAATAGGAGAACTGAACGCATTGCAATAGGGCACAACAGACAAAGGATTTCTTGAAGGAAACTAAACCAAACAAACACCAAAACCCCTCATTTTTCTACTCATTAATAATGTCTCTGGGGCTGGAGAATTGTCTCAGTGGTTAAGACACCTGCCTCCAGTGCCTAAGGCCCCCCGGTTCAATTCCCCAGGACCCACATATGCCAGACCCATAAGGTGGTGGCCCTGGTACACTCTCTCTCTCTCTCTCTCTCTCTCTCTCTCTCTCTCTCTCTCTGCTTGAAAAATGAACAAATAAAATATTAAAAAAACAAAGCCCTCTTTAAAAAAATGTCTCTGAATGTGATCCGCAAATGGGAACGTTTGATACAATGTGCACACTACAGAACCAATGAAAACTCAATCATTCAAAACACTCCATGGGAAAGATAGAGGCTGTTGCCCTGGAGGGCCTCACCCATACCCGGTTAACAGGAGAGGGCATGAGACTTGGGAGTATTACAGAGTATGCCTGAGATTCAAAGTAGCCTTATAAAAGAAAACCCATGAACGAATGCCAACCAGACATAGCAGTGGGACACAGATTGGATGGGAATAGAACATTCTGGAACAGAGCCAGTTAGTTTTTAAATTTAAGAGCTCACATTGGATGGTCACTTGAGTGACAAGTTGGAAGTTGAGTACTATGTTTTAGTTGCTCAATAAACAATGTGATGGTGTTTGAAGCCTGGGCCTATGAGAAAGGACATCAACAGCAGTAAACTAAGTCATAGGACTTATCGGTGGAAGCCTCTTCAGGGAAAGAGATTGCAGAAGGCACAGAGCCAGAGGTCATCCTTTTTTTTTTTAGCCATAAACTCTTATTTTTTAAGAAATACTTTTATTTATTTATCTTCAAGCAGAGAGAGAGAGATAGAGAGACAGAGAGAGAAGGAGGAAGCCAGGGCCTCTAGCCACTGCAAATGGACTCCAGATGCATGCAACACTTTGTGCATCTGGCTTTACATGGGTATTGGGGAATCAAACCCCGGGTTGTTAGGCTTTTCAGCCAAGACCCCAATTTATTCTTTTTACATCATGAGATGAGCTGTCATTGAAATGAATAATTCCTATTTCACCCCATTTATTTAGCACATTATAATTTCAGCCTTAACCTCAGATGACAGAGAAATATGTGACGAAACTAACCTGATTTTGCAACCCTGTGGCGTAGTTTGTCATATCAAGGAATAATCTCAACAACATCCGATGTCTATCACACGAAACTGAGATAAGACATCTGTTAGAGAATGGGTAGGAAATGCACTACAATAATTAAACACCTTACTTAACACTAACATTAAGTACTTTCTCCCAGATGTAGAAGGTCATTTTTTAAAAACAACAGTGATGTCAGATGTAGAGTGGCCTTTCAGACAAAGGTCCTTAGGTGACTGCTTTGTCTGAGACCTGGATGACCAGACAATTTTCAGGACAGAGGTCTTCAGGAAGCAAAGCCAGTAACACAGGGGATGGAAGATCCAGTCTCTCTGGGGCAAAGGGGGTCAGCACCCAAGTCAGGTGTGGGGTGTGGCTTCTTTCAGTCGCTTTCCCATTCCTGTGGCTCAAAAATATGTCTTCATGTACTACAGGTCGGCTGCAGCCTTCCATCAGACCCCTTCTATAAAATCAGGATGTTGGCTGGTGCCTGGCTCATGTTCCTAACTTAGTTTACATTGGCTTCTTATATTTTACTATGTTGGTTTGGGAGTCTATGAACAGCAGATGATGAAAACTGTTTATGTAATACCAGGGCTTTATATTTTGTTTAGCATACTCATTTTTTATTTATTTGCAAGGAGAGAGAGAGAAAAGAGAGAGAGAGTGATGAGAGAGAATGGGCACACCAGGGGCTCCTGCCACTGCAAATAAACTCCAGACACACTATGTCTATCTGGTTTTACATGGGTCCCGGGGAATCAAACCCAGGGTATGAGGCTTTGCAAGCAAGTTCTAACCACTGATCCATTTCTCCAGGCCTAGAATACCTCCTTTAGGAGCTCGCTACAACACATCCAGCTCAGACTATTCTAGTGGAGCAAAGTGCAACCCAAGACAATCAGTCACAGAGAACAAATGTTCACCCCCACCCCCACCCCTGGTTCACATTTAACTACTTTTGATTCATGAAAGTCTCACTGGGTTCCAAGAAAGGCTACATTTTATGATACCAGTCATTATAATTGCTTTAGAGCCCAGCAGCCAAACTTGCTGAATTCCTATCTTGGCTTCGTGTTTCTTAGTGTCTGTGAGTTACTGAACGCAGGACTTTGTCGGTGAAGATCTGCACTTTGCTTGCATCTAGACCACTGTCTGAGACAGTGCAGGTGTTTGATAAATATTTGAAGAATCAACGGCTTCCTCCACTTGTAAATACCAGGTGGAGATATCTACAAGAAGGCTTCAGAACAGCCTTGCTAGCTTTTCTGTGTATGACATCCAAAGAATTCCCCCGAGTCTGTGATCAGCCAGACCTGTGGTCTGTGACAGTTTGGTGATTTTATGACTGGAACTTTCCTCTCTTGTTCCTGGCCTTTCTCCCCTTCTCATTCCCACACATGACTTGTCTGGTTTCAGTGATAACCTTAGGATATGGTTATATCCGTCACTTTCACATTTCTCTTCAATTACTTTTTCTTTTTAAAAAAAATATTTTTATTATTTGCAGGCAGAGGTGGAGAGATAGAAATAAAATAAACCATTAGGTTTATTTATAAGACATAAACTGTGCTATGAATGCTTGAGACTTACTTAACTTTCTCTCTTCAGTATCATTGCGTGTAAAATATCCACTTCGTGATGGATTGCTAGTGGTCATCTGGGAATCGTAGCTTATAAAGGCCTTTAAAAAATGATTTCTCAGCCCAGAGAGGCAGCGTGGGTTTATTTGCTTTTAATGTTAAGTCACTGTTCATTGTCATGGTTCCTGTTCATTGACAACTTGACTGGATTTAGAATCACTCTAGAAGCACATTATTTCACATCATCTGCAAGGGTGTTTCCAGAGAAATTTAACTGAGATGAAACCCGTCTTGATTGTGGGTGGCACCCTCCTGTGGGCTGGGGTTCTGGACAGAACGTGAAGAAGAAATTGAACTGAGCACCATCGTTCATCTCTGTCTGCTTCCTGCTGCCACAAATGTACCCTCAAACCATGAGCGAAAATGAATCCTTTCTTTCCGAAGTTGTGTCTGTCAGGCATTTGGTCACAAAGATGAGGAAAGGAACTCACCAATCAGTGAGTGCTTTCCCTTTTGCTTATGTTTGTGTTGACCCTCAGTATAATGTCTGATGCAAGGGCCAAGGTATTGTGAGCTTTTGACCTTCACAGCAGGGCTTTAAACTTGAGCACAGTTGTGTGCAGTTGTATGCATTTGAGAAACACTTCCTCAGGGACAAAGAATTATCAAGACAAGATGCCATTTCTAGCATGTTTAGGCCAGCTTGATAATTAGCTGACAATGTTAATTATGTCTGTTCAGGAAGCCAAGGTCATCTCTTCAGTCTGGAAAGCTTTGCCTGGACAGAATGAAATGTTCTTTCTTTTATCATAAATAAAAATGCTGTGTCTATACTGTTTTATAGGGATGGTCAGTGTGTTCACTCCCACGTGTCTCTAGGATTACCTTTTCTTTTTAAAAACTATTTTTATTTGTTTATTCTCAAGCAGAAAGAGATAGAAGAGAGGCAGAGAGAGTGGGCACATCAGGGACCTCCTGCCACTACCAATGAACTCCAGATGCATGTACCACTTTGTGCATCTGGCTTTATGTGGGTACTGGGGAACTGAACCTGGGTCCTTGGGTTTTTTTTTTCAGGCAAGTACCTTAACCACTGAGCCATCTCTCCAGCCCAGCAGCCAAACTTGCTATTATGGTTTCATTGGATTAAATGTGAATTCTAGTCCGTGAACTGTTGTTGAGAGAGGAGGGCTCAAGAGTGTGGAGCAGGTCTGGAAAGAGAAGAGCCATTGGACCACACTCTTGAAGGTGTCAAAAATCCGTGTTCAGCTTTGGGGGTGCGTGTTGGAGAGGACACCTCATTGGTTCTACATGGGGCTTGACACCCATTAAGCGTTAAGACTTGAAGGTTTTCTTCCATCCATACGTTTGCCCATTCAGCTTGTGAAATTTCTCAAGGTCCACAAAACAGGAGTGTCTCTTCAAGTTGATTCACACATCCAATTAAAGCCATGAATTAGAACCCGAATAGGATGAGAAGTGAAGCTGTTGGTTTCCTGGGGAGGAGAATGCTATATTAACAACATATTTATGATGAGTCATGCAACGTCTGGGTATCAGCTCGCCTCCGTTTCCTGCCATACTGCCTCCCACCCACCTTCCTGAACTGATTTTCTTTTGACCTCAGTTCAAATTGAGACAAATGCTAATGAGTTTAGATAATTAATGAAATAAACAAGGGCCAACCTTGTGCTTCAAGAAGGCAAGTGGAAATTTTCCATGAAAGGTTACAGAACAGCGATATATAATCATTCATGGAGCTGGGTGAAGGCCACCTACTTAGCAGGCAGGGAAAAAATGAGTGGGCAGAAAAGACAGAGTTGAACAATGACCTTCCTCTGCTATTCCCACTGTTTCTTAACCGGGCACCCAGTGCAGGCTGAGCCCTGGCACCTGGGAGGGAGAGAGGAGGCGTTCTTCATTCTGTTTCAGCACCTTAGCTGTCTTGGATCTCACCCAAAGCAGCTCTCCTTGGGGCACTGTGGAAATCTCAACGCCCCATCATCACTACCTACGAGGTTAATTAGAATCTTCTATGGCAGCAGTTTCTACTCACCAGCCATGATTTTCATGGTGCTCCCAAGGGCTCTTCTCAATACTTAGCAAACCTTAATATGACAAGTTCTCCAACTTTCTGGGTAGGTGGTGAAATCTTTCCACATATTATAGCCTGGAAGATGATATAGATACTGTCATATTAACCTTAAAATAGATATCAACAAATCCAAGCTCTCAGTTTCTGATACACAGGAGTGACTCAATCCTTAGTATTAGTGACTGGCATTTGGCAGGCCGTAAATTGGCTTTTACAGAGACAGTGGGTGTTTATAGGAATCAGGATTAGACAACCTAACCCTGACCACCCAGTCAGATTTTCTCTGTAGATTTCAGCAAGTTCTCGGTGGTCAGATACAATGACTTACCAGAGGGGGAAACATGGATCCCATAGCGGTCAAAAGAGTTGCTTGTCACCAGTAAAGCAAATAGAAGTCCTGTCTTGGTGATGTGAACTCGATACATGTTAAGCATTCTTGGAAGAGAAACACTCCAAGCTTTTAAACATTACGGAGGCTGTGTATACAGTGTGTGGATTTGAGATCATGGAACGCTAGTGAAAGAGTGTGGCACTCTTGATAGAGATTTTACTAACACTGGCTTAAAAGAGTTTATAAATGTTCCTTTTAATAAGGCTGATGTTTAAAAGCACATGTTCTGGGGGAAGAATATATCTATTTCAAGAACTGGGGAGCTGCAGATAAAACATGCAAGAATAGGAAAATAGTGGTCTGAAAGAGCAATTTCTAGTGACTTCTGAATGACTGTTTATGATCATACTTTAAGGTCTTGGCCTTGGCCCCTCAAGCTGCAAGGACTGGAATGTGCTCTTGAAGGAAGTCTATCCATCGTGTTTGTTATTTAGAGTTCAGCCTGCATCCTGTCAGCATGCCTGCAAGCTTAGCTCTCCACCAGCTGCACACTGTCTCCTTTACACCCTTCGGCATCGACTCAGCATAATCCCCAAAGGTTCTCGAGACAGGGAAATAATCTTAAATCTTTTCAGTTTGCGAGTCACTGTTTTGATTGTTCTTATAAAGGTACTTATTTATTTTTCCCCCTGTGGGCAAATCTCAGATTCAGATCCTTTGGAGCAAGGAGGGGGGGTGAAGAGTAACAAGAAGTAATCCTCTCTTCATTGATTCACCCTATGTTTATAAGGCAATAATAACCAGGATAATTTGCTACCATTGAAATCTAGGAAGCTGAGCATATAGAGCAAATGTCAGCCAAAGTGTTAAGAAGATTTCTCTCATCTGCATCTACATTCAGAATTTTTTGTAATATATATATAATATATATATATAATATATATATATATATATATATATATATATTATATATATATTTATATCCAATACAGGCCCTGAATCAAAATGCCAAATGGCCAGGAATAGCTCGTGGCTGAAAGTCATGCCATATTATGTGGTCATGTGTCTATAATTTGGTTGGAATAATGTAAGTTCTTAAAATTGTCATTTTCAATTTGCTCTTCTTTGAAAATATGGACAGAGAAACCTGTGTTATAGGGAACCTAGGAATGGGTGTAGAGTTGGGATGATCACAGTGTTCTAAGGAGCAAGTCTAGATAGTTCTGTGGACAGAACCAGGGTCCCATGAAGAGGTGATTGCTGGTAGAACTGAGTCACGGAAATAAAAGATGAGCCTGGAAACATCTCATGGTGTCCAAAAGTAAGGAACAAACAAAAATGTAAGGAATTACTAAGATGAAGGGAGAAAGAATGACACACACAGAGAGAAAAATAGACATGTCAGGCCTCCAGATGCTGCAAACGAACTCCAGACACATGTACCACTCTGTGCATTTGGCTTTACATGAGCACTGGGGAATCGAACCCGAGTCATTAGGCTTTGCAAGCAAGTGCCATAACTGCTGAGCCATCTCTCCAGCCCAATTTCATAGTTTCGATAAGTACATTATGGTTACCTGAGATGTTAACACACATGAATCTGGGAGACTATACCTATAAATCTTTTGCAGTTTAAATTGTTTCAGAATAAAAGTTTTGGCATAGATGAAATTTTGTTATCTTCTCCCTGTACCCCTTAACAAGAGTGGATAAGAGAGAAGTCCTCCAGGTCGGCGTCAATACAACTTGGCATTTGTTCACTTAACAACCATGAAGCAGTTACGAGGTCTCCAGCATTTGGCAGCTAGCAGATCAGGCATCTCTTGCCAAAGCTGCTGGGTATTTGTATAAGGCAGGCACATGGAGGTCTGGGAAAACGTAGGAGCAGCCATCTAAGGCTCAGGGAATCAGAGCTTCCAGAGCTGAAAATGGGTGTGAATTAGCCAAAATGGGATGTGTTTGAGGCAAAGGAAACAGCACACCGAGAGCGGGAGCTAGAAAAAACAAACATGGAATTTCAGAAAAATGAAATCATTCCCTTGGTTGGAGAGCATGGAGTGCAATGGGAGAATCGAGAGAGAGAGAGAGAGAGAGAGAGAGAGAGAGAGAGAGAGAGAGAGAGAGAGAGAGAGGTGGTTAGAAGGAAAAGTGAGATGAGACTTGTGAAGAGATTTGTGGCTTGACTGAAATGTGAAGGTAAGCCAGCAAAAAGCTTGAATCAGGGAATGACATGATCAAATCCATATTTTGGCAAAAAAAATAAAGGAAAGAAATCCTTTAGCATCCCAATGAGAACTAGACTATGTAAGGCAGAGGCAGAGGGGCAGAGAGACCAATGAGGGCTGTTGCAGAAATCTTTTTTTTTTTTTTTTTTGGTTTTTTGAGGTAGGGTCTCACTCTAGTCCAGGCTGACCTGGAATTCACTCTGTAGTCTCAGGGTGGCCTTGAACTCACGGTGATCCTCCTACCTCTGCCTCCTGAGTGCTGGGATTAAAGGCGTGCGCCACCATGCCCAGCTCAATCTTTTTTTTTTTTGCATGTGTGTGTGTGTGTGCATGTTGATGGCTGTCCTGTTACTATCCACTCACTCACTGAAACAGGGTCTTTCACTGAATTGCCAGTCTCTCTAGTCAGCTTGTCCCAGGGATCCCTTTCCATGTCCCCAGCATCGGGATTGGGGGTCTCCATGCCCACCCACCACATTTACATAGGTGCTGGGGATCCCAACTTCAGTTCTCATACTTGTGCACCAAGTGCTTTATCCTCCAAGCTGTCTCCCCAGCCCCGTTTGAACACTTCTAACAAAAACATCCTATCCTTGTCACTGTGATAAAAAGACTTGGGAACACATGGGACAGATTGGGCAACTTTCAGGAACGTGTAGTCCTCAGAAGCTAATGCTGGTACTGTCTCAGACATTCATTTCCACATCTGAGTCCATAAGCCGTGTTAGTCGTGAAGAGACCCAGGTGATGCAGGACAGCATTGGCTGGACTGGAACATGGATGTCTGCATATCTGTGATGCTGCTTCCTCGGGTGGGCGTGTCAGACATACCCAGCATGACCACTAATCCGTCATCTTCTTTCCATGAGTTCAGGCAAAATCTGTAATTTGCTCCTAACCAGTAGAAGATGACAAGGATTGTGGGATGACACTTCTGTCATTGAATGACCTTCTGTGAGAATGTCTTACTGACTGGAATGGATAAGACCTTCCTGTCTCTCTTTGAAGAAGCTACCCTGTTACTAGAGGACCATGCAGCTAGGAAATGTGGGTGAAGTTAAGTCCCAGAGCTTCACCTGCCTGGGCTGTTAGCAGAAACCTTAAATCTACAACTTGGAGGCTAGGACTCCTCTCAGTGACTAAGGAACTTTGGAAGTGAACCCTTCCCAAGTCAAGTCTCCCATGAGACCCTGGTTTCTGGTGAGTGCTTTATCGTTCTAAGCAAGAACCCTTGAGCTACAAAAGCAGTGAAATGCAGGAAGGGTGCTGTATACCATTAATCCCAGCACTTGGGAAGTGGAGGTAGGAATATGCAGAGTTCAAGGACTGTCTTGGCCATGTGAGATCCTATCTCAAAACAAACAAACAAACAAACACGGGGCCTGGGAAGATTGCTCAGCAGTTGAAGGTTCTTGTTTGCAAAGCCTGATGGTCTGGGTTCAATTACCTAGCAACTCACATAAAGCTGGATATGTACTAGATTGCAGTGGCAAGAGACCCTGGGGCTCCCCCTAACCCCTCCACACACACAAGCAAAGTAAATAAATAAACTTAAAACACTAAATTAATAAAGGGTGATGTTTTGAGCTGCTGACTCTGTAGCAGTTATGTAGAAACAGAAGGGAACACAGATGGCACTGTCCCCTCCTCTGGGAGGGCTCTCCTGTCTGGCTTCTATCTGCCCTTTCTGTTTTCAGCCCCTTAGCATGGATATTTCAGATATTGAAATCCATCATTTGCCCCATTGACCAGAACTGGGTTGATTGGCATACAAGTTAAGGGGCAGCTTTACCACCTTGGGACAAACTTAATACTAGATGTGAAAAGAACTGAATACCAGCAACATGTACCTTCAGGATCATCTCAAAGTCTTCCTCCTGTTTACACCCTGGGAATCCACTGTAGACTCCAGTTGGTTCCCCATTTTTTTTGCCTGCCTCCCTAAACTTAAGCCCTGTAGAGCTAAGGTATTTTAAAGTTTCATTTCAGCTGCCATAAAGACTGAGACCAGCTTGGGCAATGCGAGAGCGTGTTCACTGTAACTGTTACGTGAAACCCTTTGAAATCTCATCTTTGAGCTGGACTTCACATAGTGCACCTTCAGTTTCTCTATTTTACTTCTACTAAGAAAAGGGATAATTTGAATTACTGCTAGGAAATGGCTGGGGAATTGTGAAAGTAGTGTATATGGGGATGCACAGTGTCTAAGAAATGATGGAAGTTTCTTAATAAGAATCTCCCTGGGCTCAATATCAAGGTTTTTCCTGACATTTTCAATAACCAGGTGGCCTGGCCTTCTGATTTTCCATGAATTCTCTATGTTTAATCCTTACTGTTAGTGAAGGTTATATAAATTCATCTTCCAGAAGCCCCTTCTTCCAATCCTATGATTATGGAAGCATTTACTCAGAAATGTTTATCTCCTGTTCTAAACCAGTCACTGTTTGAGGCTCTGGAAATAGTGTATCAGTTACCTTCTCGATGCTGTGAACTAATCTCTGACCAGAAGCAGCACGTGTTTATTAGTCAGGGTTCTCTAGAGGAAACAGAGTTGATAGAATGGATTATAGTAAAAGGGAATGTATTTGGGTAGCTTACGAAGGCCTGATGGCTCCCTTGGGAGGGGCTGCTCTTCAGTCCACGATGTGAGGCCGAGGAAACTGGGTTCCAATGTCCAGGAAGGGTAGGAGAGCAGGATGCGAGTGCAAGTCATGAACAAGCACCAGCAGCCAACAAGCAGGAGCCAAGGAGAGAATTTCTTCTCCTTTATATAGCTTAAGGTGGGGTCTTGCAACCCTTTCCCAGACTTAATGGCTTCCTGAGTCTCTGGAATTTCCTTCCTGCATGGCCCACACAGGAAAGGATGTTTAGTTCTAGCTTCTTTGAACTTCTTTACATCCTGCCCCCTACTGAGAGGCTGCCTTCCTGTAAACATCCTCAGAGACCTCCCCAAGATAATTAAAAAGATCAAGTTGACGACAAAACCTAACCATCACAATGTGGAAGGAAGAGGGTTTAGTTTAGCTTATAGTTTCTGAGGGAGAGTCCATCAAGGCAGAGAAAGCATGGCAGGAGCAAGAAGCCTGCATCACATCATCATATCAGCAGTAAGGAGTCAGCAGCGAGTCAGCAGTGAGGAAGTAGACAGCATGAAAAATGTTGGTGCTCAGCTAGTGTTCTCTTTCCTGTGCAGTCCAGAACCTGCAGACCATGGAATGGCACTGCCCATTAAGGGTGTGTCTTCCCAACTCAATAAAATCTAGAAAGTCCATAACAGATATGCCAAGAGATTTGTTTTCAAAGGACCCTAAATCCTTTCAAATTGACAGAGATTAATCACCACATATAATAATGAACAACTAGTTTATTTTTATTTTAAAAATATTTTTATTTATTTACTTGCAAGGAGAGAGAGACAGAGAGAGATAGAGAGAGAGAGACACAGAGAGAGAGAGAGAGAGGATAAATGGGCATGCCAAGGTCTCCATCCACTGTAAGCAAACTCTCCAGACTGTGCATCAGGCTCTACATGGGTATAGAGAATTAAACCTGAGTTGTTAGGCTTTGCAGGCAAGTGCCTTAACCTCTGAGCCATCTCTCCAGCCCCAAACTAGTTTTAATAAGAGGAATTTGTGTTCTAAAGTGGAGAGTCATAATAAAGTTAATACTTAGAATTCCTAGTGTTCAGGTGATGGTGGCTGACAGGATTAATAAAGAGATGGGAAGAGAAACAGAGTGTTGAAGTTGACAGTTTTGAACAGAGTGGTCAGAGAGAGCACTTCTTCAGTGAGAACATGGCACTTGGGGCACTCTCTGAAGAGAATGAGGAAGTGAGTCACATAAATAAATGGATAACAATTACTCCAGGAAAAGGGAAACATAGGTATAGAGGTTATTTTATCCCTCAGGAGGAGTCTAGTTTAGGTAGAGAGGGTGGAGGAAATGGAAGAAGTTGGCACTTCTTTGGAGTGATGGGACCCTGTAGATCTATAGGTCGCGGTGGAATAGTATAAAAAGCCATTGGGAATATTTTCAGAAAGGGAGTGAATGATTTGTCTTACACATTTAACAGCACTGCTGATTTACCAGTGCAGAAACAACAATTTGGTATGTGTTTGCAGGGGAGAGATTAAAAACAAAGGTTGAGGGAGACACCATGAAGCTGGCTACGGCATTAATCCAAGAAGGATAGCGCAAATACAAAACATTTACATGTCCACAGAAAGTCCTATTGGCCTCTTCTGGGGAGAGGGGACCACAGGAGGAGCTCTCGCCTGAGAATTTTAGATGATTGGATCTCTATTCTTGGAGGGCGTGGAAATGTGGGCATTCTCTTCACAGCTGCCCACAGAGGAGAGAAAGAGTTAAAAGGGGCAGGAGATTCCTTCTTTTCTCAAGTAGAATATCTCTGAGTTATAATTTCAGCTGGACAGGTCCTTGAAGGAAGAAGAAATCAACTCATGCCATTGTCCGTCACTATATAGTAAAACAATTTTAATATGCTTCTGGCATAAGTACATGTTATGTCAGCCCATTTAATGCTAAAACATTTTAAATGGTTTGGTTTTTTCATTATTATCTTCATGTTAATGATGCAGATTATATCCATTTGTAGGAGGGTCAGATGTTCAGAGAATAGGAAGGGTATGCTCCTTGGAGGAAACCAGCATGGGTACAAGAACTGGTTTCCAAAGATGGCCCTTTGCATGGAGGTTATTTAGACAGCTTCCTCTGTGCACATCTCGTGTGTGTGTGTGTGTGTGTGTGTGTGTGTGTGTGTGTGTGTGTGTTCACGCAGGTTCATGATTGCATGTTTATAGGGGTACATATGGAGGCCAGAGGTCAATGTTGGCTGTCTTCTGTGATTACTCTCCACTTATGGAGACAGGGTCTCTCACTTGAACCCATACAGTTGATTCAGATAGTTTAGCTAGCCAACTTGCCTGGGGACCCCCTGTCTCAACGTCCCAAGTATTGAGAATACAGACAGGCTGCCATGTCCACTGGGCATTCATGTGGGTGCTGGAAATCTAAACGCCAGTCCTTGGATTTGCATGGCAAGCACACTATCTACTGAACCATCTCCCTAGCCCATCGGGGATTGTTTTTAATGTATGAGGATGGAAGAACAAAAGCCAATGGATCAGAAAGCTCCATGTGTTTGTGTAGCTTCATGGATACAGTTGAGAAGACCCAGGGACCTTCTCCAAGGAACAGTGATTACCCAAGCATGCATTTCTGGGCGGAATGAGCTTTCATATGCTTTTTCAAAAAAACCTGTTCTGAGAAAGCATAAAAGATAAATATCTCTTCACTGAGGAGGCACAGAGCTGGCTATGCAAGACAAAGAAAATACGGGTGGAAATAAATAAACCTTGGGTTGAGTGGTTATAAACCCTGTGACCTTGGGGAAAGTGAGTGAACCCTTGCCATAGATGGCTATTACTTCTTCAAGGAGGAGTCCTGCCTGACGGTGAGCCCATTTCAGTTCTGGAACTCTAACTCGGTTTGATCTTCTCAGTTCCAATTCAGTTGATGGGGAAGAAATTCTCTAGGTCCTTTTGACATTGGTATTTACATATTTCTTGATAATGCAGAAGAGAATAATATGTAGTTTTATGAAATAAGAATAAGGATTCATTTCACTCTAACTCACCCTGTAGAACTCAGTAAGACATGGCAAAGCACTTAGTTTTGCTATGAAAACAGTCAAATGATAAAGGAAAAGAAGAGAATATATATTGCCTTAGTTGCCATTAGCGGTTGACATCATCAAACTTCAGTATCCTTTGCGTGTCGTGGGTGGTCACTGAGGTGACAACAAATTAGCGAGAATGCTAAGATCTGGGATGCGAAGAACTTGCTGGCTCCTGGTGCCATCCCATTTCAAGTTCATGTTCATGTCGTCAGCATTTGGCTGTGCCTGATTCTTTGTTTGCCTTTGGGTACTTTGTAAGCTTTGCTTTCCAACCAGAATAGTGCCTTTTACTCACAGTCACTGCAGGGCCTTGATCTCTTTGTTAACTTGAGAACCAGTTCTGCCATCCCTTAAGGGTCAGTCTTTATTGCCTATTTTTCTCCTCCTTTCTCTGCAAAAAAAAAACCAAAAAACCTATGTCAGCCATCACTCCTAGGATAATGTTGGGTAGTTGAAACAGTCCCCAGGGTTTAGACTAGAATAGTGTGAGATGACCCAGACAGTCTAATTATCTTTGTAAGGATCTTAATTGAAACCAAACTATTCCTCCATGTTGATGTTTTTTCCTAACAGGACAAAAAAAAAAAAGAGGAAACTGAACCAAGTACCAAAGTCCTCCTCTGTTTTCTGCTTAAAGTTAACAAGATGCTTTTCCTGGGTATTATTCATTGGCTGGGATCATCCTGGCTGTCCCCCAGGCCATGGACTCATCCCAGCTGCTCTATTAATCTCTGGGAAACCCCTTGCACTGCAACTGTCACTGGATAATTAAATGCTTTGTGAGTTTCGGCATGGTCCTGGACTCGGCAGCACATTCTCATTAACGGCAGGGCCTGTTCTTTGTCATTTAGCCCATATGGCTGTAAAAAGGAGCCTCCATATTTTTCCACTTTCTGCTCCTTCCGAATTAAGCAGTTTTTCTTCTTTCGTTCCTTCTCTCTTCTCTCTTTTCCTCCTCCTTTTATTCCTTCTTTCTTCTCTCCTTTATCTTTCTCTTGCTTGATGTATGTTCTTTGCCCATAGTATCGTGATGCATCTCCATGATAGAATATGCTTTCACCAGGACTTTTGCCTTTTTCTTACCTCCATCGGTTTTACTCAAAGCTAGATTCATCATGTCCAGAAGACATGGTGGTGGGTGGATCTATGGTGTTGGCTCACATCACTGTGAACCAGAAAGCATATGGGACAGGAAGCAGGACCAGGCTATCATCCTCAAGTCTCCCCCCTTTTCTTACAGCAAAGCCCAGGTCTTGAAGGTTCCACAACCTTCAAATGCTTCAAACTTCAAACGCTACCAGGTGGGTACCAACAAAGGACTCTATGGTGAACACTTAACATCCAACTTGTGACACTGATCTTTTAAAAAATATTTTATTTATTTATTTATATATGTAAATAAATAATATTTATTCATTTTCAATGAGTGAGAGAGAGAGAAAGAGAGAGAGAGAACACCAGGGCCACCACCTTGTGGGTCTGGCTTATGTGGGTACTCCGGAATTAAACCGGGGCTTTAGGCACTGGAGGCAAGTGCCTTAACCACTGATCCATCTCTCCAGCCCCAGCCGTCTCTCCAGCCCCTATGAAACAGATCTTAACCAGACTTCAGAGCCTGTGGGTTCAGGTTGAGACATGCAAGGCCGATATTGCTTCTGGAATGTTTGTACACCATATAGAGAAACTTATAAACACTCATCTTCCAGAGTGTTTCTCGAGGGGGTGGAAAGCGTGTTCCTTAAAGAACAATGATGAGTGTCATTAAGCAGATGGCTTCTAATGTTCAAAATGTGTTCCCACAGAGGAAGCGGTTTAACTCTTCTTTTCACAGATGCTTAACTGTTTAACATAGTGCCTTGTACATTCTGCACCTAAACATTATTCATTTTTTTTCATTTTTGAGATAAGGTTTCACTCTAGCCCAGGCTGACCTGGAATTCTCAGGGTGGCCTCAAACTCACTAGGACCCTCTCATCTCAGCCTCCGTAGTGCTGGGATTAAAGGTGTGCTTTTAAAACAGATGCTATTTACATTAGTTTTATTGATGTATAAAAATTATCCCAAATTTAGTGGCTTTACAAATATAAGTTTATTATCTTGGAGTTTTCAATGTCAGGAGTCTACACTCTTTATTTTTTTTTTTTTTGCTTGTGTATGAGTGTGTGTCATGCATATGTGTGAGCACGTGTGTTGGTACGTGCATGTATGCAGAGGCCCGGGGAATAACCTCAGGTGTCATCTCAATGCCATCCACTTTTGTTTTTGAGGTGGGGCTTTCTCATTGGCCTGGAGCTCAATAATGAGTCTAGACTGACTAGCCAGAGAGCTCTAGGGAATCCTCCTATCTCTGCCTCCCCAACACTGGGACTAAGGCACATCCCCACCCACCTGGTTTTTACGTGGTGTGGTAGACAGCTCCATGTTGCTGGAATGAACATCCAAATCAGGCGCAGTTCATGGGAGAAAGAGATTTATTTCAAGCCTATGGATCCAGGGGAAGTTCCATCAATGGTGAAAAAAGCTGGCTCCCATTCATAAATCCAACCAGCAGCCAGCAAACACCAAAGCATCAAGCAGTGACCTTGCCAGAGCTCAGAGCTCTCTGCCTGCCTTTGGGCTGGAATTCAGATTGTGCCTTAACATATCTTAGGGTTCTACTCCAGGATCTGACCACAGTGACACCTCTTCCAGCCAGGTGCCTGGAGACCCAAGTTACAAGCTTAATGAAACACCTGAGTTTATGGAGGACATCCATTTAAACTACCAAATATGGGTACTGAGGATCAAAGCCAGGGTCTCATGCTTGAGAATCAGTGACTCCATTGAGTGAGCTAAGTCCCCAGCAGCCTGGACTCATCTTAGATAAAGTCTCTACGAAGGACTCAGTCAAAGTTCAGCTGTGTGCATTCTCCTCTGGAGGTCTGAGTAGGGGATCTGCTTCTGGGACCATTTGAGGTTTTGATAGACTTTACGGTGTTTTGTTGCTATTTTCTTACACCTATATATCCATGGGGCTTGTTTATTTACCAACTGTCCCTCGAGGCCCCCTCAGTTCCAAAAGGTGTCACAGCTCACTACTAATATTCCATCTCACATAGTAACTCTGGAGTCCTTCAAACCCAACAAGGGATCTTCTCATTCAGGTTGTATAATATAATCTAACCACAAGGGTGGCATCTGTCACCTGTGCCAGTCACTGTTGGTCAGACCCAGTCCCGGGTTCCATAATCAAGAAGGAATTGAGGGGAGGAATTTCATAAACCTCACGTGTGTGCATGAGGACCCACATCTGTGATTGGCACGTTAAAAGTAATTTGTATGGATTGAAAGAAAACAGTGGGATAAGCGCTCTGTCAATGCACAGTTCCAGACCTTGAACTTGAGACTTCTACTTTAAAGAACCTTTTCTCGTGTAAAATGGGAACCACTAACTCCTGATCCAAGGGTTGTACATGAAAATTTTAAATGCATTTGAGGTTTCTTGGAAATTATGTCATACATCTTCCTTTCCATTAAACAGAAAGATTAGCAGAAATATTTTTATTACGTCTGTACACCTTTAAATACAAAATCAAGTCACCAAGATTAAATCCATCTTCATGTAACAGAGTGTCTGGAATTATAGCAGGTTATGTGGAAAGAATACTTTAGAACTTGTTTTCTCTAGAGAGTAGAAATCCTAAAGGCGGGGTCCATCTTTCAGCCAAAGGAAAAAAATAATCAGACCAATAGAATTACCTTAATTACCATAAGACTTTCCTCTGCCTATGAAGAAAGATAAAATACATGCTCACGTCAACATGGAGCGATAATGAAGAACTTAGTATCAAGGATAAGGTCTTACAGTTTCACCCCGGCCGTACTATTCCTTTCTTGGGAATGTATGTGAGGTTTGGGCTATTGAAGGGCAATAATTTAGGAATGAAGACCACCTCTCATTTGAAGAGACTAAATATTTCGTTTTCTGTGTTCTAGTTGCTGAAACATGGAAGAATTTGATTCTACTTTATGTGTATTCTGGGAACTGTGGTGACTAACAGGCGATCTAAGTGTCTTGGGGTAATGTCCACGATGGGGGGGGGGGGAGTTGTGGGCATTCGTACTCCCTCTGAGCCTTTGTCTGTAGAGAATGGATATGGGATAATGACATTGAGACAATTTGTGCAGTGCTTAGTCTGAAATTGAGAAATTACTGGAGTGGTTTTTCTGTTTGTCTCCTTCAGAGTCTTATATTAGGTTAAGGGTAAATATAATCACCGTGAAACAGAACATCCTTCTCTTGGTCTGATCTCACGCTAGTGGTATTTCATACCACGGCATCTAAGAGACCTCCTAAGTACCTCAGTCCGATCCTGAAAGAACCCCTGAGGGTGGCCTGCTTTAGAAGTTCAGGGAAACTCAGTTGCCCACAAACTGACTGCAGTATATATTTTTTTGTTCATTCCTCTCTGCTGCCTGTAAGACACACCCTCAGTCTTTTGATTTGCTGTCATTGGTTGTTATTACATTCATAACTCCAAACACACTGTGTTCCCAGGCTTACAGCTTGTAATAATGGTCAGGCTTTCTTTTATTCTTGATACATAAGGGCTATTGTGAGCATGGAAAGTTGATAAAAAAAGGTCAGATATTCTGGGTTGTTGTGTGAGCTCTAATTTTTTTTTCATTGGCTATATTTCTTTTTCTTTCTTTAAAAAAGCAGCCAATTTAGAAAATCATGTAATCACTTCTCTCTCTCTTTTTTTTTTTTTTTGGCTAAGATCAAATGTAGAAAAGCAAGCAACATCTATTTGAGTATCAACTTTCTCCTGTAAAATTCATTTCCTATACAAAGAAGTCTCCCTCCCTCTCTCCCTTAAACCAGATGCCTTCAGAATTATAGGCTGTCACCACAGTACTAATGCATTATTCACATTTTGAGAAGTATAAAGAAAGTATAGAAATATCAAAAATACAAACAGAATTTTGGACATTTTTTTGTTTTGTCCCCTTTGGAGATGAAAGGGGTGGAGGAGGAAACAGAGTTGAGCACATTTCAGGGTTCATTTCTTCCCTTCTCCTCCAATCAGTGTTCACCTTTGCATTTAGATTCTTTCCTTTCAGAGGATTTGACGGGTGTGTGCTGGTTGCTGGAGCTCAAGAACGATTTCATAAATTCTCATCACACACTTCACTTTGAGAAACCCTACTTGGCTTCTACAAAAATGTGATAGATAAACAGAAATAGAAAGTGTTTGCTTGCAGGTTCCTGATTCTAGTCTCCATGGAAGAGATACATGGTTCTGATAGACCGGACATTATTCCAGCTGGGTTTATGGTGGGCGAATCCTTATAATAGTGACTTTAGTGATTCAGAGTACCCCTCTGCATAGATCCAAGTCTTTCTCTAAAATTACATAAGACTAATTATGTAATGACAAAATACATAATAGAGTCTTAGTTTTCTGACATCTCAGAATGACTGATATGAGACAAGCATGTTGGAGGTATAAAACTTTATGTAACATCTGGGAAAATATATGCTTCTTGGGTTAGAATTTGAACTCCTGACCTAGAAATTTGAAAAATCATATTTCCTATCTTCATTGATTTTTATTCACTGAAAAATTGAGGATAAATGTATACTTTTGGCTACCAAAAAGACATATATAAATATATGAAATATATATTATATATGAACTATGTAATAAATGTAACATAATAAATTATGAGAGTATATGTTATAATACATAAATACATTTAAGAAGGTGATAAAAATTGAAGTTATGTTCAATATCATTTTAATTTCATGCTTATACATCTAAAAGTTCTTAACTAAGTTATCCCATTTTAATTCTCTGGTATTTTGGCACTCACAATTTTCTATATATTCTCCTGCCTAAGTCATAGTCTTGAGTCAAACTTGAATGATATCATGTATGAGAAGACATTCTCAGAAGTGTTAACACTTGAGATGGTAATGAGCCATTGTTATCATTGCTTATCCAGGTTAGTCTTACATTCCCCTCCTCCTCCAGCCACTGTTTTATACATTTCAGTCTGAATCTCCCAGCAACACTCTGTTCCGTGTTTTGAGATCATCAAGAAATGAAAGATATTCTTGATAAGTCATTGGTGTTCAAGACATACCGTTGACATCTCATGATACTGATGTCATTCTGAAACCAACATGATTATGAAGAGTACAGATTTGGCAATTACAATAGCAATCTGTCTCTTCCTTCCCAGAATTATAGATATCACTAATAGTTGTAGATAAAGACACAGGAATAAGGTATGTCCTCATGGTAGAATGTTTGAGTCAATATCTGATTACTTCCAACATCTGAAACTCCTCATCCACAGTTTCCCTGGGTTTTTTTAAACAATATGAGCAGGTATTTGGTAAAGATGGAGGAGAGTTCTTTTGACAGGAAATCAGGAGAGCCTTCTCAAACTTCTCTTAGTATGCTTAGTATGGTTGCTGTAACAGAGTACTACTGACTAGGTAAATGATAAACAGAAGTTATTTTTCTCATGATGTTGGGTCCCAGAGCATGATGCTGGCATTTTAACAGGGACCTATGTGCTATGTCACTGTGGTGGTTTGAATAGATGTCCCCCAATAAATTCAAGACTTTATTAAAGCTTGTGATTTGTTTCCAGCCTTCTGGCTGGAGAAAGTGTCATCTTGGCCTGGAAGATTAGGCTCCAAACCTAAGGTGTTACTGTGATGGGTGTGAAATTCCGGCTATACATATGCAAAGAGCAGTCTGAGCTCAAGCCTGGAGTTCCTGCTGTTTGTGAGTTGGAGTTGGAGTGTGCTTGCTTGCTTTGGAGGTGCTAGTGGTGGGTTTCTTTCTCTGCTTGGATCTGTAAAAGGGGGCCAGTCTCTTTCTCCTTATGGAACTTCCCTTGGATCTATAACTTCAATAAATACTTTCCTTCCCAAACTGTCCCTGGTTTGGAGATTCATCCCAGCAGCATGTGTCTGACTACAACACTCACATCCAGGGGGAAGAGCAGTAAAATAAGGGGTCTGAACTCCAGTGGTGACCTACCACCCTGACAGCTACACAAATCTCTCCATGATAGTCAAGCCCAAACACCCCCATCTCCACTCAAAGATTCCCACCTTATAACCCTCACAATGGTTATTAAATTTTCAGTATGAGTTTTAGAGGGGACATTCAATCCACAGAAAAATTTAATCTGGCAGGGCAGTGTGTTTTTTTTTTAAGATAAAATTGTCTCATAAAATGTAATTTAATTCTTCAAAGTATAAAAGACACAAAATGAATTTCCAGATGGCTTTTGCTGGTGCTCATCATAGCATTCTCCCAGTTTCCTCTCTAAATAGCAAAGCTGTGCCGTCATGTGTTTACAGTGACCTCAGAGGACATTTTCACCTGGCTCTAAGTGTGACTTCTCTTCTCCATTCTCTGCTTCGTCATCCTTGTTGATGTCAACTTATGCAATAGCCCAAGAGTTTAGTAACTTCTTCTTGTCCTATGTTGATTGAGAGTAGGTTCACCCACACATAATAATATTTCACGTTTGTGTGTGTGTATGTATGTATGTGTTTATATATGTGTAGACACAGCTGTAGAGGCCAGGGGTACATGCTAGATGTCTTCCTCAGTTGATCTCCCCTAATTTTTTGAGACAGGGTCTCTCACTGAGCCTAAAGCTCACTAATTCAGAAAACCCCAGGGATCCCTCTATCTACCTCCTAAGTACTTAGGATTTTAGGCACACACCACCATGCCTGGTTTTTACCTGAGTGCTAGGGACCCAAACTCAGGTCCTCATGTTTTTATGACAAACCCTTTACCCACTCAACCCTCTCCCCTCAGATTCAAATCTCACATTTATTGAGCTCTTATGACACCCAGGGAATATTCTAAACCATTCACATGTATCCACTGACACTCATAACAACCTTCTCAAAAATCTAACATTATCCTCACGTAGAGATGAAAAAATAGAGGAGAGAAGGGTAAGGATCTTACCCAACCAGAAAGCATTGGGATCAGAGCTGCAGATCAGCCATAGTGACTACCAGCATCCCACATTGTTTCCTCACAATAACTCATTCCCTCCTCAAGTCTGCAAAACACAGCCATCAGAAATCTTGATGAATGGGGAATCTGTGAGCACAAACAACAAAATAAATACCATATTAGTTTTTGAATGAATATGGAATTCCACAAAAGCACTCTGGCTTAGTATTTCACATATTGTTTGAATTATTAAGATTTACTTTCAGGATGAAAAAGACAAGCTTGCTGGCTGTTTGGTTCTTGGGTTAAATTCACACGACAGTCATTTTCAGCCTTTCTAAGGGCCTCGACTGTCCTGGCTGGACTAAGGCTTTCCTTGGACAGCCCTGTTGCATGGTAACTCTGTCTAACTGAAATGAAAGCCTCACAGTTGCAGAAGATAAACTAAAACATTTTTAAAACTTAACTAATGTCTGTGTTTGCTTTCTTCAATAAAATACCTGCAAAACTGAATTCAACAATATATTATTAAAATGGTCATACACTATCTCCAAAAGCGAGAACTGGAGAACTGGTGACAGGGTGTGTGTGTGTGTGTGTGTGTGTGTGTGTGTGTGTGTGTGTGTGTGGTGTATGTGTGTTAGGGGTGGGAAGTAATTTGAAAAATGAGTGTTTGAATACAGTAGAATCCATACCATTAATCATCTGTATATGTTGCAAGAACTGAGATAGAGAACGTATAAAATATCTCCATAACTAAAAGCAAACTGACTGTGTGGTCTTACTCACCAGGCTGGACAAAAAAAAAAAAAACATAGCAGAAAATTCTAATTTCTCCTCACAAAGCTGGAAGCTACTCCACCCAGCCTTTACCAGATCAAAACAAGAAGAGACAGGAGAGATGACGTCCCTGTGGGGTCAGGAATGGGGCTGATGCATGAGCCGCAGTGTGCAGGGGCGGTGAAGATTCAGTTACACTGTCACTGTGGGCTTCATCCAGTTTGACTTCTGTCTCAAAGCCTCCAGTTCCAGGGCCCTGTGGATGATTTATTAGGTCTGTCTCCTGGCCGTGGGTTTGCACTTGAACATTCTTGGCTTCAGTGCTCAGAGCTACTGCTTGCAGAAAGGGTGGCAGTCACAATCAGGCCTTGAAGAGAGGAAGGACTCCTCTGTACCCCAGAGTCATTGCCAACCCTTCAGCCTTGCTCCCCAAGGTCCCTGCTGGCTCCACATAATACACCCCCCCCAACAAGAAGGCTTGCTTCGGGAAGGCTCTTGGGACACTGAACTTCCCAAAGCCCCTGTTGCATGTGCCTTGCGAGGTCACTGATTGTTGGCAATAGGGCTACATCTTTATGTTTACTTTTGCTTCTATAATTAAAACTTTTCATTTCATATGTCAGACGTTTCCAGTGAAATGCCAAAGACGTCAGTTGCCAGAATATAAAAATTCCCTGCTTGAAAGGTCCTGTTTCCTTGCACCCTGTGTGATTTGAAGGCTTGGAAAGTTAAGTGTCTAGTGAAGGAATTATTTTTTTCACACGTGTGTGCATGTGTGTATGATGTGTATGTGTGTGTGGGAAATATGTAGATGCCACAACATGCAAATGGAAGTCAGAGGACAACCTGGGTTGTTGCTTCCTCCTTCCATCTTGTTTGAGACAGGATCTCTGGCTGTTTTGCTTCTGGAAGGGCCAGACTAGCTGGCTATACAACTTTGCACGTCCCGTTGCCATGGGTGCATCAGGATGACGGCCACTGCTTTTTGTGGGTGCTGGGGATCTGAACTGAGGTCATGGAGCTTGGACAACAAGCACTTCTAACCACTGAGCCATCTCTCCAGCCCATAAAGGATTATTTTTATCTGTTTTTTTCTTTCATCTTCATTAATTTTCCCCAAAATAGAATCAGAATGCGTGAATCTGACATGTCTCTGATTCCTCCTTCTTAAAACATCTAAACTCAGTCCACACTTGTTTTGTTATACCTGTGACCCAGTCTCTCACCCTGACAGTCTGGGTCCAGGCATTCTGTGTGCTTTGGGCAAGTCCAGCTGGGATCCATTGAAGCCCCGTTGTGCAACGGATAAGCTGTGAAAATGCCTGGATTTCCTGGAGCTGCCCACATTGTATCTCCTGCTGGCTCATGTCACTTTGTTGAGTGGTAGTTTTCTCTGTGAAGAGCGGTGACTCACTCTGTTGTGGCTTTCAGGGATGGCAATCGGGATAAGAAAACCCACAGGCATTTTCTCACACGTCTCTTAATGCCTCGATATTTTTGAATGTTACATGGCAGCCAGCAAATGTTTCCTAACAGTATTTAGGGGAAAAAAAAGATGCAGTCTACATATGGAAGGTAATGTATTCAAGGGAATCAGCCAGAAACTTTGGGTGCAAAGTCAGAAAATCTATATATTTAATTACAGCACTGGGAGGTTAAAGGCTGTTTTCGATTAGATGTAGAACTATCACCCTGGACTCTAACAGTGATGGATGGCAGGGACCTTAATGCACTTCAGCACCTCAGTTTGGACACATACAGTGTAAAGTCTTTGCTTTGGGTGGGGGTTCAAACTTCGTTTTCTTTGACATCTTTTTGTTCTGAACTGCCTTTTTGTTTTGTTTTGTTTTTCAAGGTAGGGTCTCGCTCTAGCCCAGGCTGACCTAGAATTCACTATGTAGTCTCAGGGTGACCTTGAACTCACAGCAATCCACCTACCTCTGCCTCCAGAGTGCTGGGATTAAAGGCGTGCGCCACCACGCCCGGCTGTTCTGAACTGCTTTTGAAATCACAGAACCTCATCGAGGATGGCAGGGAGATGGCTCATTTGATAAGGTACTTGATGCACAATCATGAGGACCTGAGTGAAAACCCACGCACCATGTACCTGCCAGGTGTGGAGGGGTGTGTCTGTGATCTCAGGGTTGGGTTGGCAGAGACCAAAGGATTCCTGGGCCCCCATGACAAGCTTGTCTAGTCAAATAACGGGCTCAAATGAGAGACCCTGAGTCAAAAAAATAAGGTGGGGAGCAATTAGGGAAGATAACCAATGTTGACCTCTGACCTCCACCTGCACATACACACTCATGTGTGCACACATATATGACCCTGCACGCATGACTGTGCGTACAGGCATTCCAGCATATATATTGCGTATATACATACACAAATAAACGTCATGGATGGTTAAATAAGGATAAAAACAAATATATTAGGATGAATTGAAGGGTAAGAGTTCTGTACCCCATTCTCAGGTGATTTGTGTCTCTACCCAGTGTTATAAATGGAAAGTTGTATGTCATGGCTATAAACAAAAGAAAGAAAGAAAGAAAGAAAGAAAGAAAGAAAGAAAGAAAGAAAGAAAGAAAGAAAGAAAGAAAGAAAGAAAGAAAGAAAGAAAGAAAGAAAGAAAGAAAGAGAGAGAGAGAGAGAAAGAGAGAGAGAAAGAAAGAAAGAAAGAAAGAAAGAAAGAAAGAAAGAAAGAAAGAAAGAAAGAAAGAAAGAAAGAAAGAAAGAAAGAAAGAAGACATTTAATAGGTCATTGTTGAAAGATGGATCCTAGTTGATCCTAGTATTTAACAATATAAAATTGGGGGCTGGAGAGATGGCTCAGTGCTTAAGGCACTTGCCTGCAAAGCCTGACAATCTGGGTTCAGTTCCCCAGTACCCACAGAGAGCCAGATGCACAAAGAGGTGCATGTATCTGGAGTTTGTTTGCAGTGGCTGGCGGCCCTGGAGCCCATATTCATATTATCTCTCTCCCTCTTTCTCTCCTCTCCTTGCAAATAAATAAAAATATTAAAAAGAATATAAAATAAAAGAAATTCCAGGTGCACTGTTATCACTCCTTTCACAGCTCAGCATTCACCTTGAAAACTAGCAGCCTCCCAAGCAGAGTGGCCGTGAGAAAGGGCCTTCACAGCGTCTGGAGGGCCAGGATGTGTGTGGCACTTAGCAAATGTTCCTTCTACAAGTAGACAGTCACCCTTTGACCTACGTCAAAGCCTCTAGAAATGCCCATAGAAAAAGGGTGTTGTTATTTGATATTAGTCATCACACCTGCTGGCAACCCCTACCCACAGGGCATTTGTCATAGTCAGTGGTAATGTTTAACTTCACAGACAAACCTGGCTGGAAACTTTAAAAGAAGATAAAGGAAATGAGAAACCCCTGGAGGTTTAGAAAAGTTCTAACATGTTTGCAGGGATCGGGAAGTCTGCATCCATGTACAAGGCTGTATACTTGTTCAAGAAAGACAGGAGAGGCTACAGGCATGAACGTCTGGCTGGCCTTGATGTCCTGTACAAATAAGAAACAAAGTCTCAGTGGCTACTTGAGCATCGAAGACACACACACACACACACACACACACACACACACACACACACACACACTGTCAGCAAAGGTCAGAAGACTAGGTTTATCAAGGTATTTAAGGAAGCCTTTGACAACCATTACCTGCTTAAAAATATTCCTAGAGAGATTGCTATGGTAACTACAGAGTATATAGATTTTATAAGATTAGTCCAGAAAAGTTGCAAAAGAAATGACAAAGGCAAAAATGATAGCAACAGCAATAACAGCAACCAAGTTAGATTGGAAGGAATGATCTGATGAGGGTGGCTGCCATTTATAAAAAGTCCAGTTTTCAACTACAAACACAAAAATTATGAGCTGTACCACTAGGTAAACAAATGTCACCCAAGCCGAGGCAAAGACCAGTCCACCGCCACTGTCCCCTAGGAATCTTGGATCATGAACTTATTAGACAAAGACTTTAAATCATGTTATACAAATATGTTGTAAGAACTAAACAAAAGCATGCCAAAAAAAATTGAAGGAAAGCATGAAACTATCTGTCCAAATGAAGAATATCATTCAGGTCATATCAGCACTCATAGAAGAGGAATTCAAGAGTAGACAAAATAAGAGGCAGAAAAGGTTATAAGAGGAAATGACAGCCAAAAACTTTCCAGATTAAACTTAAAAGAATAATTCTGCATATCTGTTGTAGTCAGCTTTCTCATTACTTCACAGAAAAGAACCCAATCAAAAGCACCTTGTGGAAGGAATGGTTTTATTTTGGCTCACAGATTCAAGGGGAAGCTCCATGATGGCAGGAAAAATGACGGCATGAGCAGAGGGTGGACATCACCTCTGCCATAGCACTGCAAACAACGGCAGGAAGGTGTGCCAAACACTGGCAAGGGGAAGCTGGCTAGAGCCCCCAAAAGCCTTCCCCCAACAACACAGCTCCAACAAGGTTCCAAAACTGCCATCAGCTGGGGATCAAGCATTCAGAACACATTAAATTTATAAGTGACACCTGATTCAATCCACCACACTATCCAAGAAGCTCAAAAAATTATGTAGGATTAATTCAACAAGATGTACAGCTTTACATTTCATAGTCAGACTCTCGAAGGACATTTTTTAACATCATACATGTTATAAAACAGAAGAGTCCTGAAAGCACTATGCTGAATGAAACCATCCCATCACGAAGGTCATGTAATGTATGATAAATTTATTTGGAATGTTCAGCACAGTCAGATCTTCAGATACAGAAAGACTGGCAGTTGTTCAGGGGCTCGGAGGGGCTGATAAACGTTTTTCATTTTTGGTGATGAAAATCCAAAATTTGATTCTGTGGATGGATGTGCTATTCTGTGCACACACTAAAAATATTACATTGCACACTTAAATGGGAGAATTTTGTGGTCTTTTAATTATATTTATTTTATAAAGTTACTTAGAAAATCCATATAAGGCTTCAAAGAGAGAAAGTGAAAAGTATCAGTGTTCTTATTACAACTATTAATTCATACTAATTGTACATATTAGTGATTTTACTGAGACTTCTCCATGCTTGCATCCTACGGTCTCAGCTACACTCCCCATCCTTCTCTCCCCTCAGCTGATGGCTAAAGTTGCTGAGTATTTTTTCACGTATTTATTGACCATGTGCTGTTCAGTTGTTCAAACTTGTAGTTTGTTGTATGTTCTGGGTGTAAATTCTCTTTCAGAAAGAAAACTATTGAAGATTTTCTTCTGTAAGTAGGATATTGGCTCTGTTGATCGTTTTCTTTGCTGTGCATATTTTAAGTTAGAACAGTCCCATATGCTAATTCAGACTACTATTTCATGAGCCTTTGAAGTCAGGAATAATTTCTAATGCCCATATCTTGAAGTGTTTCCATTATCTTTTCCTACAGTAGTTTCAAAGTTTAACTTCTTACGTTTAGGTCTTTGATTAATTTGGAGTTGATTTTTGTCCAGGGTGAGACATAGAGATCTAGTTTCATTATGCTACACGTAGACATTCAGTTTAACCAGCACTATTTGTTGAAGAAACACTTTTTCTTCAAGGTTTGCTTTTGTCACCTTGTCCAGAATCAGATAATCATTGCTGCATGGGTTTATTTCTAGGTCCCCTATTCCAATCCATTGGTCTGTTTGTCTGTTTTTATGACAATACCTTTTTTTCTTTTTTGCTTTGGATCTGTAGTGTGTCTTCAAATCAGGCACCATGATACCTCCAGCATGGCACCTTTTGATTAAATTGCTTTGGCTATCTGGGATTGCATTGACTCTGTAGATGACATTTGATAATGTTGCCACTTATACTATATTATTCCTCATTTGTGAACACAACATGGGTGGTCTTTCCAACTTCATTGGCTTCCTCAATGTATTTCTTTAGTATTTTATAATTTTAATAGAAAAGCTTATTCCTAGGTTCTTGTTTGTTTGTTTTTTATTAGAATTAAGATTAGGATTAGGAATGCTACTCTGATTTCTTTCTTGGTTGGTTCATTATTGGCAACTTAGAAAGCCATTGATTTTGGGGTGTTGATTTTGTAAACTACCATTTTGTTGAATTTATGAGTCCTAAGAGTCTTTAGGTAGAGTCTTCGGCGTTGCCTAAGAATAGAATGATGTCATCTGTAAATTGGAAAAGATTGGCTGCTTCTGTTTCTGTTTGTATCCATTCTATTTCTTGCCATGCATGATTATTCTGGCTAAAATTTCAAGTACCATGTTGGATAAGTAGTAAGGATACACACCTTTGTCTTTCCTTATTTTAAAGGAAATGATTTCAGTATTTCTCCTTTCAGCATAATATTTGCTATGGGTTTTTGATATACATAGTCTTCATTATGTTGAGGAATTAGCCCTTCTTATACCATTTATTTTAATCATGAAGGAATGATGAATTTTATAAAAAGCCTTTTCTACATTTTCTATGTGATCATTTTTATCATTGATTATGTGGTGTTCAGCATTTATTGATCTGTGTATGTTAGAATCATTCTTCTATCCCTAAAGGGAAGCCAACTTGCTCAGAATGTATGACTATTTTAATATCTTGCTGAATTCAGTTTGTAGGTATTTTGTTGAGGATTTTTGTGCCAATGTTTATCAAGGACATAGGTCTATTGTTTCTTTTTCCTTCCTTCCTTCCTCCTTTCCCTCCTCTTTCCCTTCATTCCCTCCCTCTCTGCCTTTCTCTTCCTCCCTCCGTCTCTTTCTTCCTTTATTATTTTCTTTTCAGGTTTGGACATCAGGTTACTACTGACTTTATAGAATGAGTTAGGAAGTATTCCTTCCCTATTTATTTTATGAAGTTGAGGAGCATTAGTATTAATTCTTCTTTAAAAGTCTGATAGAATTCAACTGTGAATCCTCCAGTTTGGGGCTTTTCTTTGATAGATTTTAATTACAACTTTAATCTCATTATTTAATGTTGATATATTTAGATTTTAATATCCTTTTCATTCAATTTTATAGATCATATATGTGTGAACATGTCTATTTATTCTCAAATTTCCAAACTATTCCCCAGTGATCATCTGAGTATCAGTAATTGTTATAGTAATGGTCTCATTTTTACCTCTAATTTTATTTATTTGTGTATTCTCTCTTTTTTACTTAGTTTGACTAAGAGATTGACAGTTTTATTTGTCTTTTCAAACAACCAACTCTTTGTTTCATCAAGCCATGATATTTTCCTTTAAGTCTCTATTTTGTTTATTTCTTCTCTTATCTTTATTATTTCTTTCCTTCTACTCATTTGGAATTTGGCTTGTTAATGTTTTTCTAAAACATTGAGGTACATCATTAGGTATTTGAGACATCTCTGATTTTTTTAAATGTAAGCACTCTTAGATTAAAAACTTCCTCCTGAAATTATTTTTTGGTGAGTTCCACAGATTCTGACCTATTTCTATTTTTATTTAATTGTAGAAAAATTTAAGTTTCCATCTTAGTATCTGTTGTGGTCAGCTTCTTAGTTGCTGCGCAGATAGAACCCAAGCAAAGGCGGCTTGTGGAGGAATGGGTTTATTAGGTTTTCGGACTCGAGGGGAGACTCCATCCTGGCAGGGAAAACGATGGCATGAGTAGGGGGCTGGACATCACCTCTGCCACAGCACTGCAAACAGTGGCAGGAAGGTGTGCCAAACTCTGGCAAGGGGAAGCTGGTTTATAACCCCATAAGCCTGCCCCTGACAACACAGCTTCATCGAGGTTGTAAAACCCAAACTGCCATCAGCTGAGGATCGATCTATCAGAACACATTCATTTGTTTGTGGTGGACACCTGGATCAAACCATGACAGTATCTGACCTTGAACATATTAAGATATTTTATCTCACTGGACATGGTGGTGCACACTTTTAATCCTAGCACTCAGGAAGGCAGAGGTAGGAAGATCACTGTGAGTTTGAGGCCACCCTGAGACTACAGAGTGAATTCCAAGGTCAGCCGGGGTTAGAGCAAGATCCTAATCCCCCACCCAAAAAAAAATCCCAAAGATATTTCATCTCATAAAACTAGAGGAGCACATGTAATAATTTTATTATGAGCATATTTTTATTTTGAGGATGCTTAGTCAGTTAGCCTTATTATGTTAGTTGGGGTGTTCTCTTGGAGTATACACCCCAAAAATTTATTTATAAAGTAAGTATTCTTTTGCATGAGCTCTAGGCAACTGAATATTATTGTTAATTTCATAACATATTTAAAAATAACTCAGTAACGATATAGCACAAAAGGATAATGCTTTGGAGAGGTGTCTGTTAGATGTTCAGTTAGTGGTTTCTAATGGCATTCTTGCTAATGCGGGCTTTGGTTGTGCCCCGCTCTGCACAGAAACCTTCCGGGGCTCCTCCTCGGGCACCTCACCAGTTCATTCAGGATCTCCCAGACCATCTTCACTCCACTGTTCTTTCCCAACTCTGTAAACCATTCTTATTTGCCCTTTGAACTTCCATTGCATTCATTCATTCATTTGTTCTCTTAATCACTCAGTATGACGTTTTTTCAGTGTCACCTAACCACTCTATGTGAGGAAAACTCAAGTACCACAGGTATAGTTCAACTTAGTGATATTAACTGACTTATAATATGCAGTAAGAATGCCAAAGTCCTGCTCCAACTACCAACTTTGATTATGGCTTCCTAAACAGGGGTGCATATCACCTAAAACAAGTGGGTGTGGAAAGTCCTATCATAGGGCACTGGTCCTCATAATCCTGAGAGATGTGACAATCCTGTGCATACCAGTGATTAACACCATAAATGCATCACTTTTTCCCTGTGGATAAGATAATCACCTGTGCATGTATCTGGAATGTTTTAGAGCTTCCTTGAAGTATCCTGCTCAGTCATGTAGGGTAAGAGAAGCATTAGCATTAGTCTTTATATGACCTTTGCTCATTGACACCATTAATGACATGAAAATGTCAGCAATTAAGATTAAAACAATTAAAGCAACAGAGTATGTGTTCTAGAAAATAGGTTTCTAAGAAAACAAGCTTTATTTCTTTAAGAGACAGTGTTAACAGTGATCAATCAAAACCCATCAAAGCAGAAATCCAGAGGCTACAGAGAACTCAACACTAAATCAATCTGCCTACAGGCCTGCCTTGGCTCAGGGAACACTGAGGAAGAGGAAAAGATTGTAAGAGCCACAGAGTGGGAAGGAATAACCTGAGGCATGGGCCCCCTACCCCACTGGGATTAACTGAGGCCTTCATGACCCCATAGTGAATGCCATAACCTCACTGATGAGGGCCCCCAGGTAACAGGAGCAGTGTTGAAGAGGATAAAAGAGTCTAACCTGTTGTACTATATAAAAAATAGAATTAAAGAAAAACCAGCTAACGGACTCTTAGGATCCTCAGTATGCAAAATACATCAAACATCAAGCAGTATAAAATTATTAAAGTTGCTGTGCAGACTTCCAGTTCACCCTTGGTGAGAATAACCTGCCACCGTATGTCATCAAAGCACATTTTAATAAAAAGTGTTCATCAAAATATTTAAGCATTCTAAAAACAATAAATTATATCTATTTTATAGGTGTTGAAGAAAAAACACTCAGTGGACCAGGGTTTCAGAACCAAATCACTATTCTATTAAATTCAGGGGAAAAAGAAAAAACACTTTAAGAGTTTCTGGAAATGAATTTAAATTACAATAAAAACTACCTATGCAGACTTTTAATAATAAAGTAATTCAAACTTTTTTATGGAATAAAAGAAGCAGTGTTAGGTTCGTTGGCCTTTTATACCTGTAGTGAAAAATTATCTTTCAGGTCCATGGCTTACATTAGGGTTTGTTTTTTTAATATCTATTTTAAATACCTTAACAGATTCATTTTATTTAAATAAAACAATGCATTTATGTTAAGCTGCTCTTGAATTTTATTCTCATTAGAAGCAGTTGAGTGTTGTGATGAGTGCCATTCCCATACATATTTATCATCTCGAATTTGGTGGGAATTATAATGATAATGGATAAAATATGAAGCAAATTAAATTTTCTTTTTAATTTTTTAGTTGGCATACGAATAATTGGGATTTAGGCAAAGTAATGGATTTCATTGTGGCATTTTTCATATGTGTATGCACACATACGTCAATATACTTTGTGTTTATTTACTCACCGTTCTTTCTCCTGTATCCCAATATACTAACCCCCTTCTTCCCCACAAATTTCTCCCCTCTTCCTTCTTGTCTATGCATTTCTCCTCCTCTCTTCCTTTCACCTATTATCTTCTTAGTTCACTTTCTACTGTCATGTATACATATGTGTGCTTGTAAGCATGTACATTTATTTATACTCATACATCTAGATTTCATCTGTTTTATTCTGTAAATGTCATTAATTTCAGTCTTCCTTGTAGATGAATAAAATTCCATTGTAGCTGTGCATATATTCTATTTCCTTTATCTGTTGATGAGCACAGGCTGGGTCCACCACTTGGCTCTGATGCCCAATGCAGCCAGAAACAGGGGTGTGCAAGCATCTCTGGTGTGCTGACTTCAACTCCCTCGGGTACCATGAGTGGCACATCTGGATCATACACTCACTCTGCTTTTAGTTTTATGAAGACCCTCCATACTGAGTTCCATAGTTTACATTCTCACTAGTAATGCATAAAGGTTCATTTTTCTCTAACATCCTTGCCAGCATATTTTTTGGTAAAAAGTATAAAATACTCTGTAATCTTTGTATAAGCATCTGATCTCCCTGAACTCCTTATATTTCATAGCCCTCATTTGGAACATACATACATAGGCACACACATGTTCAGTGCTTGAGATGTGCCTTCCTTAGTGTTTAGATGTGTGTGGCTTCTGATAATATCCTTACCTCCTGGTCTCTGAAAGAACTAAGTTAATCATTAAGAAGAGAATGTTGGCACTGGGCAGGAATTAGTGTTACATGATTGTCTGGGTAGAAACTCATAAAAATAAAATTCTGTACACATAGGGATTTCTTGTGTTAGCATTTTCCAGGGGAATAGAACCAATAAGATATACATTTTTGAGCAAGATTTATTACAGGGATTTGCCCCCCGCCTTCCATGATTAAGAAGGCCAAACAATCAGCTGTCTGCCACCTGTGATCTGGAGCCCCAGGGATTTCTGCAAAGTGCAGATTTCAGCACAAACCCAAAGGCCCTAGGACCAGAATTACCAAGAGCAGTTCAGTGTCCGGCTCAAGGAGGCAAGCAGAAGAGAAAATTCTCCTCTCCTCCTTTGTCCAGGTCAAAGGGATGGGATGATGCCCATGTGCCTTGGAGAGGGAGATCTTGACTGTCTGTTCATTCCAACACTGATCTTTCTTGGAAACAACTTCACAGACACATCTAGTAAGGTGATACTTAGCCAGATAACTTGGCATCCTTTATTCCAGTTAACTTAATGCATGAAATTAACCACCACACCCTTGTACAGCCGGAAGGAGATCTGCCTTTACCAAAGCTGTCAGTAAATGAAACCATTTTTTAAAAGGGTAGGGTTCCCTGTTGCTTTTTTTTTTTTTGCCTTGAGATCCCTTTGATGTAGAACCTTTTCTCAGAAATCATTAAAATAATAAGATTTTCAAAAAAGAAAGCTTTAGTGTTTTAGAAGAATATACCCTGGAGCTGGGGAGAGAGCTAAGTTGGTAGAGCACTTGCTTGCCATGCCAAGATCTTGTGTGCTGTGTCTTCAGTACTTCGGTGTGGGCAATGTACCCTTTAGAGGGCCGCCTGCCTTCTCTCTGTCTACCTACATGTTTGTTTACTTACATAGCATTTCCCAGCTGGGCATGGTGGTGGGATACACTTTGAATTCCAGCACTTGGGAGGTAGAGGCAGGAAGATCAGGAGTTCAAGGCCAGCTTGTGCTGTGTGTGTGTGTGTGTGTGTGTGTGTGTGTGTGTAGTTATAGAGAGATGATAGATAGATGGGTAGACAGATAGATAGATAGATGATAGATAGATAGATAGATAGATAGATAGATAGATAGATAGATAGATAGACAGATAGATAGACAGATAGATGATAGATATAGATAGATGATAGACAGACGATAGATAAGATAAGATGGATAGATAGATAGATAGATAGATAGATAGATAGATAGATAGATAGATAGGATAGATAAGATAGATAAGATAGATAAGATAGATGGATGGATGGATGGGTGGCTGGGTATGTGGGTGGATGGATGGATGGAGAGAGAGAGATACACACAGAGAAATACACAGATGTCCTACAAGATTTGGACCTTAATGTACTTGAAAGACAATAAGAATCTGTATTTCATTTTGGGGTTATAGAGATTAGCAGACAGCAGGTGGTAGGCATTGGAGATGCCTTTATTACCCATACAGCAGCAGAGAGATGTTAGCATTATCACGGTGGAAAGTTGATATGGAACTCTCGTCATTTCTCATTAATCTTCAGTTCTTAACCAAGAACTATATGCTTGAGGAAAATGCTCCCACGGAGCAAAATAGCAACCTGTATGCATGGACCAGGGTAAACAAATCATCACCTAACACAGGGAATACACTGTACACATTTGAAGACAATGAGGTGACCTTGAGCTTTTGAAGGCATAAACCCTTTTGGATGTACCCTCACTCATGTAATCTCATCTACCTTGGTCACCCTCCAAAGCAATCCAGGCACTGATTACCTGTCATTTTATAATGAAAAAAAAAACACCTCTAGGGAGTGAAAGAGCTTTTTCAAGGTTCTAGAAGGCAGAGCTGAGATGGAAGCTGAGTTCATTGGCTCAGCACAATATTCTTGCTGTTGCTTTGCTGTGTGCCTAACATGACCAACCAAGACATAGCTGAGGCTAATGGGAATAATAAGAATCTGGCTTATGTTGTATACTTGTAGCTACAGGACCTATACCCAAATCATCGATATTGAACTTGAGCATCATAGATGACTCCCAGGAAATGTAAAATTTTTATGAAAGTCTGGAATTGCACACATGACTGTCATAATCATGTGTACTGGTAAAGTTGAGCTTTGGAAAGCCAAGAATGGCAGTAAAAGGTTCATGTTCTCACCAGTGAGCTTGAAGAGAAGCCATCACAAGCCAGACTTGCAGGTGTATGGAAGGGGAAAACAGGCAGACATTCGACCTTGTCTTCTCTCAGGGGCACCATTCCCACAATGTGTAAATCTGTGTAACCCATCTGAAGTCCTTTTGTCTTGGTTTGGACAAGAACCAATTAAAACTTTATTAGCCCAAAGGAAAAATAAAGATTAAGGGGAAAAAGAAACCAAAGCAACATTACATAATTTTGTGTCTTTCTGAAACAGGAGAGGAGTCTTCATACACAAAATGCTTTAGATGTGGTTTATATGATTAGATGATTTTTAAGTCTAAACCCATTTGTTCTACCTTTAAAGTGGCACCTTATTCTAACATTCATTAGAACCAACAGACAAGAATGCTTTGTTTCTCTGGCACATTTAAGAATTGTCTTTCTATGCCAGATCATAGGATGGCTATCACAGACCCACCTCACAGGCAGTGTCTCAAGCTCACAGCTCTGCCAAACTTATCAGAAACTCTAGGGTGAGGCTGTAGTGAACTGGTATCCCCGGTCCCCAGGTGTGTCTGATGATACTGAACTCTCAGGAGAGACAGGCATTGACTTATGGCTTACATGTAACTTTTGAAAGAAAGGATCTCAATTCACTCTGGTCTCTCGGTAGAACAAATAAGTATAGAAGACCAATGTATAAAGGTTGGTTTCCTCCTAGGGAGTCTCCTTTAAGTTAGGGTGAGTCTCATCTCTGAGAATTCTGGCCTGTCTAGATCTCCAGTTAGGCCCACCAGGGAAAACCAAGTCAGAGAAATTGTCAGTAACCTTGACCTATGCTCTGTGCTTGGAGAGAAAATGTATCCTCTGGTCCAAGGCCTGCTCTGTGTTGTAGCTTTAAGATTTGCCCTGCTGTCATGACATTCTTTTGTCATTAATGTTTTGACCTTAGATCATGAAAGAGATCAAGAACACATAGCAGACTTGAATCTTATGTCAGAAGACTGAAAAGTCCAGTCCTTTGTCAGGGAGAATAGTGGCTGAATTCAACACTCTGAATAATAACAATCATGATAATATAAATGCTCAAAACACTATATATATTTACGTATATAATGTATGTTCATATACATGTATATGATAATTTACAAATTCATATATATATATATAAGTAAACATATAAATATCGATATGTGTATGAAGTTTATATAAGATTGTATACATATATGTGTGAATATGATAATGCAATTTTCAAAGAATGTGTGTGGTAGGGAAAGTTGGTGGCTGTGACATTGTCATCATCATCATGAAGAAACTGTGGTTGAATTTTTAATTCTTCCTTTTAATTGTGTGCGTGTGTGCTATATGCACAGTGCACACCCTGTGTGTGGGCTGATGGGTGCTGGATGAGAATGTGGGGTGTCCTCCTCCCTTGTTTAACTTACTTGTTTTTCTTGAGACGGAGTCATCCCACAGAGCCATCTCCTCAGCCCCAAGGACCTGGAATTCAGAGACCTAGGTGAAATAGAATTGGGGTGCAATTCATTTTCCCATTATTTTTGCATCATCCCTTCCGAGGAATTAGGGGGTAACTTGGATGTGTGATGGTTTATTTCCACAGCTTCTCTTTGCAAACCCATGACGAGGTATGTTCACTTTTCATAGCTTTCAATGTATGTTCACTTTTGATATCTTTCTGGTGATTTTGTGAGTTTACATTCTTTACTTCCTGGCTTCTCTGTCCTTATCGGACATTCCCCTGCATCAGATACACATCATACCCTGTTGCCCAGCCAGCCAGTAGAGTAATCTCATGCTTTTAAAAGGTGGTTAACAATAAAAATCCTTAGGAATTCCTTCCCAAATGAGAAGTTTTAGGTTTCCATAGAGATATGTCCTTTACGGTGCATATACTAGTCTTTTCACACTTTTAAATGATTTTTTTGTGGTTTTGTTTACAAAATAGTGAGTTTCTGTTAACATTTTCCTACATAATATATATATGTGTTAAAATATGTTTATATATTACATTTATTTTTCTATTTATCTAGATTTAATATATACATTTGAAATATTTATATTATTAGATATAATGATATATTGTATATAAAAATGAATACTTAATATATATTAAATCTAGACAATATATAACATATATTGATTCTAGATCAATATATAAGAGAAAACAAGCTATTTTGTATTACTTACCATGGCCTCATTACACTCTGTTTTGGTATTTCATATAGAAGAGTGAACCCTAGTAACCAAGTACTACATGGATATGAGCTCTCTATTTTTATTAGGATGACTGAGGTCACACTGAAGCAGCAAGACAACCCCAGGCTGCAATGACCTTGCAGGATAGCAGCCAGTCTCTTCTTGCTGACAGTACCTGCATGCTTTATGGTTGCGGTAAATGTTTGTGTCATCGTTGTCAATTTCAGGAACCCTGACAGAATTGCTCCCATGTCACTTGTCACATGCCAAGGAGAGAAGGCAAAACCTGCAATATGCAGTGATTTCAGTGCTTGGCCTGAAGGGACATAACCCTTCTACCCCCTCCCCTTACTGGCCCAAACCAGCCAGGCAACTTCACACTTTCACCAAAATTGACCGTCTTAACTGTTTCCTGTTGTGATAATGATCACACACCACTGGATGTCCTTCTCTGTCTCCTATGACCAGGAACCTGAGCCTGCATGAGGATCAGGGAACTCATCATCACAGGGTAGCTGGTGATCTAAGCAGTCCCTTGGGGTAGGATGATGAAGGTATAGGCTACCACCAAGTCGTTGGGGGAAAGAGGAAGTTAGGGAGCCAGGGGTCCCTGGCAGCTGGGTTAAGTTTCACAGAAGCCAAAAAGATATTGTATTGAGAATGTTGCAGTCATGTTGTAAATGTCTATTTTTGAATGTATATATGTGTGTGGTATATGTGAGTATATGCATGTTTGCATGTGTGGTGTCATGGGTGCACATACATGCACTTATGTGTGTGTGTGGAGGTCAGAGATTGTGTCAAGTGTCTTTCCCCTATACCATTTTACTTTTGAAAAATATTTATTTATTTGAAGAGAGAGAGAGAGAGAGAGAGAGAGAGAGAGAGAGAGAGAGAGAATGGGTGCACCAGGGCCTCTTGACACTGTAAGTGAACTCCAGATGCATGTGCCATTTCATGCATCTGGCTTGATGTGAAAACTGGGGAAGTGAATATGGACCACTAGGCTTTGCAAGCAAGTGTCTTTAACTGCTGAGCCATCTCTCCAGCCCATCCACCTAACCCCAGAGCTCATTGATTCAGCTAGTCTAGCTAGCCAGCTAGCTCTGGGGATTCCCCTGTCTCTGGATCCCAAATTCCAGGATTTTAAACTGGCTGCCAAAGTCACTTAGTATTTATGTAGGTCTTGGGGATCTGAACTCCTATCCTCAGGATTGTGTGGCTAGTACTTATCCACTGAGCTATCTTCCCAGCCCCAGGAATGTTACAGTTATCATCACCATCATTATTATTTAAGCTCATTAGATCTTCCTGGTATCTACTCCAGGGCACCATGACCCCAGTTTAAAAATACCTTCTACTAGTAGAAGCCTGCCAGGCACATCTGGGCAGGGCTGTCATTTAAAGCTCCTTCAGTCAGTGCTTGCTGGAACTCAATGTAACTTGTACATAGTATGTCTTACCACCTCTCCTATCAACTAAACCATCTCCCAAAGGCAGGCAGTACATGAAATGAGAGGTCCCGGGATCTCACCTCATCTATTCTGTGAGGACCCTGAGGGGAGTACAGAGTGTACATTTTCTGGAAGTGTAGTTTATTATGTTGTTTGAAAATGTTACTCTGGGCAACAGATGTTATTTTTGGAGCCTATGCAACTTTATTTTTTAAAAAAAAGTCTTGGCAGAAGTTAAAAGCTCTCTGGCTGGAAGTGGTTGGTATATAGGCTTCCAGTCCAGTTTCCTTAGCTGTCTGTGTGACTGTTCCCAGGCCGAGGTCAACGTCCACTGTGTGCAGACTTGGAGTGGTCACCACCCTGCGGTGACTAATGTGTCCAGCAGAAGTCCTTCCCCTAACCTTCACTTTGAAGTGCCAGAGGGAAGAGGTCAACGTGAGTCTGGTACAGTCCCTTCCTCTTCTTCATTTAGCTCTGAAGAAGAGCAGTTTGAAGCCAAGAGTATAATTTACAGTTCTCTCTCATGCTGACATTCTCAGACTTCCACTCTGTAGTCTGGTTTAATGAAGCGAGCACTCTATGGGGAAACGTCAATGATGCCTTCTCGGGTTTTCTCCAGTGGTCAAAGGTCAAGTTTCTTAAGGAAATCTGGTTTCTTTCTTTTTACTTCAATCTCTACTTTTGGATATTTTGTGTTTAAAGAACACTCTCTTGTGGATGGCAAATTATTGAGGAAATAATTCAATGTGACTGGTTTGGGACCAGGAGTGATCCAACCTCAGGGAACTGTGACAATGATTTCTTGTAAACCCAAGACTGAGTCTACAAGTTCAAGCCTTGGGAACTCCTGGTGAAGTTTGCCACCAACTATGAAGGAGGTTCAGTCGGTGGGTAGGGACACAGAACCTGGAGACACTCACCAATGGGGAGACAGGACATGTGTTATGTAGATGCATTGAGGCCCCCAACAATCCATCTGTTTTGAGTCTAAGTTTTAGCCCAAAGGTAAGGATTCAGGCCGGGCTTCTGTCTGGAAAGAGAGAATAGACTGTTGTGGTCTTAGAATGATGTAGTAGGTGCAAGTAGGCTCCTGTGGTGAGCTGACTGTTGACTTATGGGAGGACTGAACACCTTGGCTCTTTAGGAGACTCCAAAGTTTGGTCAATACATGATGAGTTTGGAGCAGACTTTCATGAGAGAGGAGGATGGATGGTAATGGAGTCACACACATAAAACTTGCTCCAGACAGGAAAAGCTCAGAGATTCCCCAAATTGTCGGGGCAGGGCTTGAAAAATTGTGCTTGAACTGGCCAAATACCTGAGGAATGTTTCTTGTTTCTTCCCACCCTATCCCTGCTCTGGCTTGTTTAAAGGGAGTCACATTTCCTAGGATCTGGGCCTCTGAATTCCTAGTATGTCTGCCCATGGGAGGCAGTGGCAGAATGAGAAGGAAGGTAACCATAGTCTCTCCCTCCTCCCTCCACTCCCTCCCCCTCCTACCCTCCCCCTCCCCCTTCCTCTTTCCCTTCCCCATCCTCCTCCTCCTCCCCCTCCTCCCCTTTTCTCTCCCCCTCCTATTCTCCTTCCTCCTCCTGTTGTACCTGCATACTGTTTAGAATCCTAACTACCTTAAAGCAGCTCTTGCCCCGCTAACTCTAGCCTCTTCTGGAAGGCTTCAGATGTTTATGACTCTAGCTTCTTCTGGAAGGCTCCAGATGCTCAGCTCTGGTAACACACTTCTTTATGTTTTTGCATCACTAGTGCACTTATTTCCTTCTGCAGATATATTTGTGTGATGATTAATCATAGTGGTAGTTTGAATGTTTGTCCCCCAAGAGACTCAGGTGTTTTCTGAAAGCTGGTCTTAGGGCCCTGACCTAAGGTGTTGCTGGAGGGGGATCTGAATTCCAGGCCAAATGTGTGGAGGGGTTTGGAGCACTGTCTGGATCCCTGCTGCTTGCATTTGCTGTGCTTGCTTGTGGGGCTGGCTGTTCCATGGTGTCTCTCTCTGCTTGGATTTATGGATGGGAGCCGGCTTCTTCCTCCACTGATAGAACTTCCCCATGGATCTGTAAGATGAAATAAACCCTTCCTCCTGTAAACTGTTTGGATGTTTATCCCAGCAGTGGGAAATTGTTTACAACAATCATCATTGTAAATGTCACTGGATGTAAAAGAACCCTGAGGTTGGGGAGGCGCACCTGTAGGTGTGTTTCTGAGGGCATCACCTGAGAGGATTCACTGAGGAGGAAGACCCATGCTGACTGCGGGCAGTCCCATCCCGTGGGTTAGGGGCCTAGAGAGAATAAAAGAGGGTGAAGGAAAAAGCTGAACAATTCCATTGAGTACCAGTGTCCCCCTTCCCCTGCTTCCTAAGACCATAAAGGACCATCTCCATCACACCCTCCCATGGCCAAGTTCATAGGATGAATGACCATATCTGACACTACAAACGAAAATCAATCTTTCTTTCTTTGCAACTTTTTCCTGTCATGTATTTTGACAACAATGAGAAAAGAAACTAAGATATTTCCAATTCTTTCACTGGATCCTCATACCTTCCTATGACAGTGGGCAGATGCTGGAGTCTTCTAACCACAGCTTAGCAATAGCTTTCTTTATAGCCGTGGTAAGCCTAGAATTGGGCTTCGCATCGAGAAACTTTGTTGAAGCAAGGTGAATAGTATTTGCTCTTGAGCCTCCGGTTGTGCTCATGAGGATTTCTGTGTCTGCCTTTTGGTGAAACAGCACAGAAGTAGGTATGGCTTAAATTGTCCTTCCCTTTGCTGTGAGCCCACAAGGCCAAAGCACTACCTAAATCCTGAGCAGAGTCGCCCCTGCCAGAGATATTCAAAGCAAGGTAAGAGATACCATACTAGGAAGAGTGGATGTCTCAGGCAGCAGGAAGAAGACGGGATGCTAATTAAGATTATTTTGTTCCATTTTGTGACTCATAGAGTCATTTTCCCTGGGCTATATTTCAAATGGTGCCTCTGTTAATTTTAAGGTGAATCCAGATATTTGAGAAGAAAGACACAATAGCCCAAAGGAACAAAGGCTCAACGTGAATGTGGAAAAACTGGATCAGAACGAGGAAGTATTTCCAGTAGAGAAGACATAAGACATAAATGTACAATAGAAGAAAGGATGTGATTTGTTAGATGATCTCTCCTGAAAAACTGAAATATTCTAAGAAAACAGAAACCAGTCTAGGTTTTTTTTTTAAACAGAGGGCATTTAATATAGGAACATTTTTATTAAGGAACCAGTCCCACTCATAAACCTCCACTGAGACAATGATTCTTCTAGAAAGCTTTCCCTTCACAACCCTCATCTGAGCCTCCACCGTGCACTCTGCTTTCCTTAGTCAATAGTGAGGACAGTACTAGAGGCTGGATATAAATTCTGCCACTATCATATAGTAACCATGTGACAGGTACTTACACTTAATAAGATTTAAGGCTTCTGTTATGAAGAAGACTTTTTAAATTATCAATTGAGGGCTGGAAGGATGGCTCAGCAGTTAAGGCACTTGCCTGTAAAGAAGAAAGACCCGAGTTCAATTCCCCAGTACCCACATAAAGCCAAAGCCAGATGCACAAGGTGGTGCATGCATCTGGAGTTCCTTTGCAGTGGCTGGAGGCCCTGGCACACTCATTCCCTTGCTCTCTCTGACTCTCTCTCTCTGACATGCTCACTCACTCTCTCTCTCTCTCTCTCTCTCTCTCTCTCTCTCTCTCTCTCTCTGCCACTTTCCCTCTCACTGTCTCAAATAAATAAATATTTTAAAAGGAACTGTAAAATGCTATTAGAATTATTAGCTCTGTGTTGAGCTTTTATTAAAATGCATTATCAAATGAGAAAGATGGCAATATATAACACCCCCCATTAGTAAGTCTAGGTGTAATACCTTGCAGAGCAAGAATGTCTCCCCAGCCATCGGAGCAATTAGTAGGCATTTCAGGGGGTTTTCTCTCATCTTTATTGTGCATATGGCCCACCGTATGATAGTTGCTGTTCAGCAAACGTCACTTGCCTATGTTACTTACCAATCCTATTGTCTTCTTTTTTGTTTCTTTTTCGTTTCCCGGGTTTTGGCACCACTTATCACTGCCCACCGCCCAGAGGCAATGGTAACACACACGTACTCCTTCTAGGTGCAAGAATATTCTCCCTTTATTGCGGAAATGATACAGAATATATAGAGCTCCTTAGCCAATCAGGGAGCTGTTCACGTGGCAGGTACATGGTCAATCTTGGTAAGAACCTAAAGCATGCAGAGTGCACATGGTGAGCATGATGTGCAATGGCCAATCAGGATTACTTCCTGAAACTTGTTTACAAGCTAAGCCTATTTTGGCAAACTGCCAGGTGCCATCTTGACAGTAGGCCAGGGTGTGCCTCCATGGGCCCCCAGAGGCATCCGACCCCAACAAATATATACTTCACTAAACTGGAAAGATATTCTCAAATAAGCCATGTAGAAGTGAGTGTGGCATATAGTAAGTGTTCACCAATATGGGTCGGGTTTTTTTATTATAATAGCTTCTAGCATTGTAGATTCTTTAGTTTTGTGTCTCTACCACCAGATGAGAAGCTCCAAGAGCTCAGATATTACATCTGTCTTCTGAGTGCCCAGAATCTAAACCGTTAACACAAGGGCCAATGCAGAATGGTGGTCAGTTAATATATTAGTGGCTCTCTTCATTTCCTTCTTGTTGTGACTAAATACTTAGCAGAAGCAACTTAAGGGAGGAAGGATTTGTTTTAGCTCATAGTTTGAGGGAAACAGTCCCTCCTGGTGGTTCCAAGCTGGTGGGCATGTGTTGCTTGTTGCTTATGTTTTAACAGATCCAGAAGCAGAGAATGAGTTGGAAGCAGGGCTAGACTATAAAACCTCAAGTGTGACCTCCCAGTGACCCGCTTCTTCCAGCTGGGCCTTTCCTCATAAAGGCTCCCAACATCCCTCAAAGCACCGCAGACTTAGATGCAATGTTCAAGCACATGAGCTTGTTGCAAATATTCTGCATTTAACTTATGATAGTTATGGCTATCTGAAATTTCTTCCAAAGATGAATGTACTTCCAGAAGACTCTATTGAGTAGAGCAGCCATTCACACTGAAAAACATGGATTTGACCAGCTCCTTAATAAGTAAAATATAAATAAATAAAAATAAATGGGAAATGATAAGAGGTTCATGCATATTAAGGACCGGTCTATGCACTGTCAAAGGGACTTTCTGTTATTACCTTACTGTCCCTGAGACCAAAGGGGTTTTAAGGAAAAAAGAGATTTCAAAGAAAGTATCAAAATGTGTTTTAAATCTATGTGCATCTGTGTATGTGTGCACACTGCTCTGAAGAATACCCTTTGATTGAGTCTAAGGTTTCCTTCATATGACCCATGCCAGCGCATTTTGCTTGTGACATACTTTGTTTATATGGGAATATCACAGAACTGATTACTCAGTGATGCCTTGCTCCTAAGAACAATTCATCCCTAAAGTTTTAATACCTGCTCAATCCAAGATGTATTTTGTTAACGGTTTTTTAATTGTTACCTTGACTACAACCATGTCTGTGGATCCCTGGGGAAAACTGAACTAGACAAATAGGCAAACTCCATGTTCAAGTGAGAGACATTCCCACAGTAAATAAAGTAATAAGATAGAGAAAGACCGAGGTAGACATCCAATGTCACCTGTGACCTGTACACACATATACACATTCATGTGCAGGCACACATACATACTTACATATATGCATACCGTACACATATACATATACAAAAGAGAATTGGGAATATGGACTATAGATAACATTACTGTGTGAATATTAAATTTTCTGATATTGATAATTATACTCTAATATACAAAATCTAAATATATAAAATATATTTTTATTATTAAATATAAAAATTGAAACATTCAGATTTAAAGCAGCGTAATATTGCCAACTTACTTTCAAATATTACAGAAAATATATAAGTGACAGAAAAGTTTGCATGTATGCAAATATATGTGGTTGATATCATTCACATATACTTGCATATTTGGATATACATTTATGTAGGTGTATATTTGTGATCTAGATGCCCAGTACATAGAGCTATGTAGATGGTATATGAGAGGTAAGTGGATGATAAAACAGATGAGACAAAATGTAAATAATGAGTAGATTTAGTATGAGATTTCTGTGTTCTATTTTGAGAGCTTTGCTTGAAAATGCATCCAAAAAAGAGACAGAAAAGAGAGAACGTAAGCATTCGCCCATGCACAGACAGCCCCCCATTTCACAGCACTGAGCAGGAAGAGCCCAGCGCCGGGAAGTGAGCAGAGTTCTCATTTCCTAAGCATTAATTATCTTTGCATGTTTTGGAGCTAGACTTCTTTCACTTTTTCTCTTCATTTTAAAGTATAAGATAGAAACCAAAAAGAGTAAAATGAGGGCACTCCTCATTTAAGAAGGTAAGATGGGTTTTACCAGTTTAGAGAAGCAAAGAGCTGTTGGTACCACATGTCCATAAAATAGGAAAATGGCTATTCCCTGGATGGCCATAAATCAGCCCTTCAAGTCATTCCCACATAGTGCAAATCCATCTGAAAAATCACTTGCTTGTTCTTAAACTTCTTACATTTTGGCATAGAAAAAAACTGAGGATGAGTGGATTTAGAGTATTTCTCCAAATTACAAAACATTTGAAGGCTGATACCAGACTTACACTCTTATCTGCTGACTACAAATAGTTTTAGGCGATTCTGGTGTGTTTGAACATCTCTGCTTGATATGCTATCTAACTAGTCTCTTTTTCTCCTGCCTTCTTGAACTGAAGAGAAACTAGAATGCAAAATGAAAACCAAACCCTACCCAGTACAACAGGTAATCTAGAGAAGATTCCAGAAAAAAGCTTAAAGAGGCTCAGAGATGGTTGACAGAGCTTTACCTGGACCCAGTTCTCTCTTTACAATGGGCAATAGATAGTGTGAGACATTTTGGGAAGTGGTGCATGGCCTTGCCTTCTCTCACTTAATCTCCTTAAAAGCTCCACGAGAAAGCTATTTTGATCCCATTCTGTAGCTCTGGGGCCTGAAGCTTAGGGAGGTAAATAAGTTACAAATGTGTGTGGATCACTAAGCTGTTTTATTGTCTAGGTTGATCACTCGATTCTCCCCTCTCCTGAGAACATGAGGAAATGAGAGTCACTCTATTCACGCACAATTTGCTGCATATCCTGGGTTAGGAAGAACAAACCAAGAGTGGTTTGACATGGTTTTGAACCCAGTCATTTCATAACCTGGCATTCCTCAAATCTACCAGGCAATGGATGCTAACTGTGTGACACTGTTGAGTTGAGACTTCTGAATTATGAGAGAGGGAGGGAAGGAGAAAGACAGAGAGAGAGAGAGAAAGAGAGAGAGATCCAGTGAACCCTCATTCAAAGTTGGTATTTGTTGTAGTCAGCTTTCTAGTTGCTGCGCAGAAAGAACCCAAACAAAAGCGGCTTGTGAAGGAATGGGTTTATTTGGCTTATGGTCTTGAGGGGAGACTCCATCCTGGCAGGGAAGATGATGGCATGAGCAGAGGGCTGGACATCACCTCTGCCACAGCACTGCAAACAGTGGCAGGAAGGTGTGCCAAACTCTGGCAAGGGGAAGCTGGCTTATAACCCCATAAGCCCGCCCCCGACAACACAGCTCCAGCGAGGTTGTAAAACTCAAACTGCCATCAGCTGAGGATCCATCACTCGGAACATATTCATTTGTTTGTGGGTGACACCTGGATCAAACCATGACCGTATTCAATGATGCAATGTCATGAAAACGGATGTTGGATTTGTGGTAACCTGTGTCAGAAAAGATAAGCCCCTACAGTAGAATTCTAAATCTGAGATCCAGAACTACTAAGGAACCATGGAGAATTGCATGAGAAAATACCTCATGTACTCTAACTACGAGCCTTGCAGGTATGTCAGGTCCTGCCTCAGGTTTCCCAGGCAGCAGAGGGAAACCACCATTACTGCCACACCTGCTTCCAGGGTCCTGCCCACCCCCACCGCCCATTCTCCTTCCTGGGCTTGTGTTAACAGGCTATTGGGTGGATCAGAGCCAACACCTTTGGGAGTCTCTCCACCATCGTGTTTCTATGGAAACAGCGCAGGAGGACTCTGTCAGAGGGTTGATCGACCAAGTTCTAAAGTTGCTTTACTGGAAACTCTAGTTGTTTCTTGATGGGCCATTTTTCTAATTTCATTCATTTTAATCTTTTATTTTCCAACAGGATGACTGGTCACACCAATACAGGTGGGAAGGGTGCATGCATGGTTTTCTGACAGCTCATGCATCCTAGACGCCTGGTGGGAAGTCACTTGGAGTTAATGTTTATCAGTGCGGCTGCTGAGGGTCACAGAGGCAAGTTTTTACATTGCTTCTGCCATTTCCCCACAGGCTGTCCCATGTCAGAAAGAGAAAAGTTTCCCCCTGTTCTTGAGCTATCAGTGGATTTCATGATGGCTGCTTAGCAGCCTAGTGCTTTCCCCACTCATTAATTCTCACTAATCCAGCTACAGAATATTTAGCCAAAGTTCCATGGAGGAAATAAGAGTAAATCAATCGCTGGATCTTTTCTGAGTCCTGGGGGCACTATTTCCCTTTCATTTCACTTTGAGTTATATTCAAGGAGGATTTGTAGTTGGCGACCTAATATTAGTAAGACATGAATGTTTATGACAGAGTTTTCCCTCCCAACTGTTTCATACTGGTAAATTGTGGAAGGGAATTGCTTCATGTAGAAGGAAACTTGAGGTAGACCAGGTGACTCTGAGGGGCAGTCTGGATCCTGTACTCCCTGGAGTGACAAGAGGATTCAGTGGCTAAATTTCAAGGCTAGGGATAGGTATTACAAAGACCCATTTACTTGATCACTAGCACAACCTTAACAGAATGGCTTAAAAATGGAAGTGTGTTAGCCCGATGTGATGTGGTGGCTCATGCCTTTAATTTCACCAGTTGGGAGGCTGAGTCAGGAGGATTACCGTGAGTTTGAGGCAAGAGTGAGTTCTAGTCAGCCTAGGCTACAGTAAGTCCTTGCCTAACAAGAAAAGAAAAAAGACAATGTTTTGTCTTGCTGTTCTAGAAGCTGTTGTCACAAAGAAAGGTGTCATTAGCCCTTTGGTTCTGAAGGCTGTAAAGAGGAAACTTCATCTCTGTCCCCAAGCTTGCAGATGGCATCTGCCCACACTTCACATCATCTTCCTCTATCTGTCTCTCCCTGTGTCCAAATGCCCCCTCTCTAGATGAAGACAGCCATAATTGATAAGGACCCCCTAAGTTATCTAAGCCTGATCAACTGCAAAGACTACTTCCAGCTACGGTCACAAACAAGGAAGGGACTCCAGAAGCTTTTGTGAGAACACAACCCAGCCTACAACATCATTCTGGAAAACTCCAAAAAAGATAACTTGAGGCTGCTAAGTGTATTTGTTCCTGCATTCCCCAGGGTCTGTGGTTCTGAGATCCCTCCTAGAACTCCTTGGGTTTTCCTTAATCCTATTGTTGATCTTTTGTTCATAAGCACTAGACCCTCTCTCCCTCTTCAAACAAATGCCTTAAGATTGGGGTAGAGGATTTCTTTTTAAACAAAGCACATGTTTAAGATCCTGTTATTTGGGAAATTAACTCATTCGAGTCAGACATTCAAAGCTCACATCCTGACTCTTGCTGTTCATTACCCAGAGCAGTGGTCCTCACAGGCATTAGCTGTGTCGTCTAAAAGTAACAGATAATTTTCAACTGCAATAACAAATACCCATTATAAAATGCCGTTCTTGACCTTGGTTGACCTTCAAGCTCTGTAGAATGACTGGAAAAACACTGTCCCAGAAAATGCATGTGTAACAAGTTATGTTTCTTCCATTACTTAAGGGAAACCGTGATGTTAATTTTTGTTCATAATCCCTCTTAATCTATGAGTCACTGAACTACCTCATATTATACTATAAATATCAGGGGTGATGATTTACAGGGAAGTTGTGTTCCTGTGTGGTAAGAAAATACTTGTCTACACATATTAATTCATAGGAATAAAAAAGCATGTTATTAAGCAGCATCAGAAATAGAAAATTCACTTTAGGTAAAAAGCAAGGTTGTTTTTAATGGAAAGTAAGGACAAAAAAATCCTTATTTATTTATTTATTTATTTATTTATTGGGTTTTTGAGGTAGGGTTCTAGTTCAGGCTGACCTGAGTGTGTGCCACATAATGTAATTGTGTTAGGCTTTAATACCTAAAAATGTGCACTCTAGACCTGGCTCCAATCAAAAAGTAGTTTATTAAACTTCAGCTACTATGTGAAAATTACTTTTTAAAAAATAAAGTTTGACCATCGCAGATTTGGACTCCTATTAGCAAGGAACCATGAGGAGGCATTCCAGCCGGAATGGTTTCCTTAATTCAAGTTATCCGTGCTGACAAAGTGTTCCATGACACATGTGGTGGCCTCTGTCCTCCCAGCGACCCCTGCTGTGTCCTCCCTGGCTCAGGGAACACAAAGGGACGCCTTGTCAGACATTCATTCAGAGTCAGGTGTTCTACTTTGTCTCTCACTAGGCTTTTGAAACTGGTGACTGGTCATTCTAAAGCAGGTGACTTGATGCATCTAGAAGCTTCCAGACAGCAGACAATCAGGGAAAGGCATTGGCTCTCTTGAGCAATGGAATTTCTTCTTCATTGTATGATCGCTGGGAGTGTCATCTGCTCTCCTTCATCTGCTCTCCTTCATCTGCTCTGTCTTCACCACCTCTGGGCCTCCCTCTCATGACTTTCTGAAATGACCGTGGCCAGGGTTCTCATCAGGAAATTACACAACAAGACAGCTTCTACCTTCTGATTTTATAATTCCCAAGTCATTTCTTGTGTTTTGTCAGGATCTCAGAAAACCTTTATTAATCTCCATCCCACAGTCCGGAGAGGCATCCAGAGTTCATTTAGACACCATCGTGATGACTTTAGAACTGTATCCAAAGGGCACTCGGCATTCATTGTACAAGAACATTTTTATAATGGTTAAAGCGGTAAGGGTAACACCCAATTATCAATCTCTTCATAGGGGGAGAAAATCTTCTCTGATTTATTCAGGGAAGGCAAGCATAATTAAAGTTGGATTCTGATGACCTAACTGCATTTGCTTCCTCTGTTTATACTGAGGGGGAGAAGGTAAGGGGCTCTTCACTTTTCAGGAGGAAACTTTGCATATACAGGTAGTGCCCTCTGGTGGATGGTAACAATTCCAGCCTAAACCCCTCAATTCCTGGACATTTGCTTCACTGGGAGAATTTATTTATTTCCTTTGCTACCATTTAGGACTTTCTCTTGCACCTCCGGAGAATAGGCTGTTCTAAGATTCTATGATCTACAACAAATGTCACTGGATTGTGGCTTGTATGAAATGTCCAAAGCTAATTCAACCAAAGCGAATATCAGATTTTTCACCATTGCCTTGAAAGCCGCTAAACGGCCAATGTGGGTTCACTTCAGCTGGTGCGTGCAAACTTTTGGCTTCGGTATGTTTATGCAAATGGCTCAAAGCTGTGGACTGTGTGTGTCTGGCAAGTGGGTTGCAGGAAACAAAGGAAAAATAGCCATGTTTTTTTCATTTAAAAGACATGTGGTTCTTATTGCCTTACTGAGGTTAGATTTTGTTTGCGCTTCTTTTCATTTGTAAAGTTAGTTTTCCACTGTGAAATGAAGCAGGTTTTATAGATGATGTTGAACATACAGAGGGGGAAAAAACAATCAACTATAGTCACACTGAAGCCAGAACTGGTATAGCCTACCAAGGTATGGTGCTCCCTTGTGGTGCTCCCTGCAGGAGCAGGCTGTAATGTACTGAGTTTGTCAGTCAGCCACTCACACGGCTGCATCTTCTGTTTCTTAAGTCTAGTGATAATACTGGGTTTACATATTTTCGTGTTCTGTCCCAAGTTAGGTATAGTAATTGCACAATAATAACAGAAGCTATTTCTTTAGCAGAGAATGTCCAAGCCTAACCTGAGTTGGACATTTGTCTCTTGGAGAGCATTACTTCAGGCCATGATCAATTCTTTCCCAAATCTCCTCTGACCCTGCCAGCTTTGGCTTTTGAATGACAGAAATGACAGTTTGTTAGGTCCTTATTCCAGAAGGTCATAACTATGTAGCCTTGTTGAACTTCAGGCTGGCTTTTCTACCTGGAAACTGTTACATCTTGATGAATTTGTGTGTGTGTGTGTGTGTGTGTGTGTGTGTGTGTGTGTGTGTGTGTGTGTGTACTGGGTGTCCTCTGCTGCTCTTTTGTGTCTTTTTTTGAGACAGTCTCTCACTGAACCCAGAGCTACTGGTTTTGGTCAGACTGGTTGAGTGAGTCCCAGTCAATCTGCAGCCTCTGCTCCTTCTAGGACTGGGATTTCAGTCATGGACACAGATTTTGATGTGAGTGCTACAGGATCAGGCCCTCTCAGGCTGGTGCTTGTGTGGCAACTGTTTACCCACTGAGCATCTTTCCAGCCCCTGGGCTGAGTAACTTAAAGTCTATGCCTCAGGCTCCTCCTGTTTGTGAAATAAAAGACCTGCTTCACAAGGTTTCTAGAAGAAAAATAAGTCCTGAGAACAAGTCTGGGAATAGATGAGGACTTAGCAAATATGAGTCAATATTATTAATGTATCCTGATGATGAATGAACATCATCTACCCTCACAACAATTCTGTGAATTAGGTCTCCCTTGTCTTTGCTCACTGTATGTAGGTAGAAAGTTACCTGTCAAGGCAACATGGAAGCTTCCATCTGACAGTCTATAAAATCTGAGGTTGCTGTCTTTTTTCAGATGTGGTGAATTAACTACTCTTTCGTCTTATTTGTGCTGAAATATAAGGTACATATATAAAACTGTCACAAATCCTAAAATAAAGAGTATCAGAATTTTCATAAATGAAAAGCATCTGAGATATCATCATGGCAACTTTACTAGAACCCTCCCCCCTCCACACCAAAGTCCCTTTGTACTTGTAATCAAGGTTAACCACTAAAACCACTCGTAGCACAATACCTGTGGCAGAAGCAAGAAGGAGAAACCTAGGACTCTCTACCTGTTCTGTCAAATCTCCTTCCAGCCTCCAGGGAGTTCCACAGAACAGAGTAATCGAGAATGAACTGTGATGTATAGTCTTAGTTCTATGATGCCTTCATCTCTATCACCTCAAGAAGCTGGTGGCAGCTGTGGGAACAGTACATCATGATAGAAAGAGCATAGAGGAATGTAGGTCGTGATCAATTAGTAATGCCTGTGATGGGCACAAAAAATGGGGATAGTGAAGGTCTATGAGCTTCTGTTAGATATTAGATAGATAGATAGATAGATAGATAGATAGATAGATAGATAGATAGATAGATAGATAGATAGAGATAGATAGATAGATAGATAGATAGATAGATAGATAGATAGATAGATAGATAGATAGAAAGAGATAGATGATAGACAGATAGATAGATTATAGATAGTTAGATAGATAGATAGATAGATAGATAGATAGATAGATAGATAGATAGATAGATAGATGATAGATAGTTACATTTTCTTTTTTAAATTTTTATTTATGTTCAAGCAGAGAGCGATCAAGAGAAGAAAGACAGAGAGAATGGACATGCCAGGGCCTCCAGCCGCTACAAACGAACTCCACATGCGCCACCACTTGGTGCATCTGTCTTTACATGGGTCCTGGGGATTCGAACCTGGGGCATTAGGCTCTGCAAGCAAGTGCTTTAACTACTTAGCCATCTCTCCAGCCCCATTTTCTTTCAAGTATTTTATTTTCCTGGTACAGTTGTGGTGTGATCGGCGTGTTGGCACAGTCAAGGAGAGGAATGACTAAGTGCTCAGTCCATGTGAGGTAGATATTGACCCAGAGACCACCTAGGTGTGCTCATCATTCAGCATTCTTCCCTACCAGACCTGCCAATTCTCCTTCACATGCTGTTTGATGGTTACGTCATATATCTTTTTCATCTCTATACATTTTATTCCCCCTTCTTGTGGTCCAGCTCATGTTTTCAGTGATCCTTTAAAAAAAATCTCCTAAGTCTCCTTAAGGGCCAGTCTGCCAAGCCTTCTGGGTATTGGTTGACTTTATTATCCATTATTCGTTTCTAAGTCTGCTTTGTTTCTATAGCCTTGCCTTTTGGGAAACTCCTCCCTGGGCTCTTATCTCTCAGCCAACATGGTCTAAGAATGCATCCCACTAACTCCTTGGGCTCTTAAGTCTGTTTCCCCCTGTTTTCTTGTGCATAGCTAGTGTGTAAATAGAAATCTCAGATTCCAGCCACTCCCCCCCACCACTGTTATTATGAAGTCTTCCCATATACTTTACCTGGATGCCTCACCTTTATTACTCACCATGCAGCCTCACAGGTATGCTGTCCAATTTCTGACTTAGTTTGGACCCTATGGAAATGGTCCAAGCACTCGCTACAAGTTAAAATAAGCATATATGTTTCCAGATGGAAAATAGTTGGGTGGTCTCTCTTTCCTTGCAAGCAGGAATTTCTCATAATGCACCTTCTAATATATCAGACACCATCTTTCTGCAATAATATTTTGCTTGGTATTGAATGCTCCTACAGTGTTTGTCCTATTTTTATAAAGACGATCTGAGCCAATGGGCACAATGAAATTTATAAGCTGTATATGTATGCATATGCATTTTAAAGCAAAATTTTAGTTTTCCTAACTTATATAAAAGGAAGTTGATGTATGCCATCAATATTCTTAAATAGAAACCTGCAGAATGATAGCTAAAAACAAATCCCATTTTTCTCCATCATTATTTAAATTGTTTTGGTCTGAATTAGCTGAAAGCTGTTCACCTAGTTTTCCATCTCATTTGGCTTGTAAAAGCAAAGCAGCCTTCAGAGAATGTTATAAAATGCTCTTTTTGCTGAAAATAAGTTTTACAATAGGAATTCTTCTTATGACAGACCAATTTTAATCACTTTGGTTTATAGTGCTAATCTGAGGTCACAAAATGCTATAGCCCAACGCCAACGAGTCTTTCTGGCCACCGGGATAAGTCTCATGGATGTTTACTAAGGAATGGTGAAGTGGATTTGTTTAAATGAGATTTGGCATTTAACTCCAGAATTAGAAAAAAAGGGGGGGGAGGGAAGAAGGAATAAGAGAGAAGACCAACAGAGAAAGGGAAGGAGAGAAAAGAGGAGATGAGGGGAGATGAGAAGAGAGGAAGAGAAACAGAGTAGTGAAGAGAGAAAGCCTTTTTAGATTTCACTAAATTAGATTTAGAAATTTATACAATTAAGACCAAAGATGACTATGAAAAGGGCAAATATAAGGAAAATATAGGAGTTTGTTTTTCATTTGAAAATATGTGAAGAAAATTCTAATTTAAAAGTTGAGTCATCATTGTAGTGTTTCTAGGGTAGCACTTTTCAAGTAATCTGCTTGTGTTTCCACTGCTTGGGAAGCCAAAGGCCAGGCCTTGAAGAGAAACAGAGCTGGGAAGCTGCCTTCTCAGGAATTCAAGGACAAGCCTCTCCTTGGTTCTCAGCGTGTGAGGCCATGTTAGAAATGCCCTTGCCCTGCACCTCAGAGAAAGTGATTCCCTTTACAGCCATGACTCTAACAACAACGGGAAGTGGAATCCTGTAGCTTTCATGGTGGCTTCTTGGATAGAATGGCCTGACCTTGACTTCTAATAAGGCAGTATAATGAGCTGTGACAACACAGGTTAGTTACTCCAACCACTTGAGTATTAATGACCTCCCCGGTAAATAGGGGTGAAAACACCTGCCTTACCTAGAAAGGATAGTTCATATGGAAAGAATAGAATATCCTGCAAATGATCACCCAAGCCCATTTCTTCTCCAACTCCACGCTCTGGCTCAGCTAAGGAGGGAGGGAACAAAAGACCAGGTCACCATTACTGTCACTTTCCTTTCTCTCTGACCACACTCCCTTCCTGGTCCAAAAGCCTGTGTGTTTATCTCGGGCATCTGAGAATGGTTGTTGTGGGATGAGGGGAGCCAGAGAGCTGTGGCCAGGATTCACTTGATAGTGCCAGAATCTTGGGATGTGCCTACAATCAACCACACGTGCCTCTCTTTTTTTTCACATTTGTGTTCTGGCCATGGGGATCAAGATCTAATGTCAAGAAAAAAATACATGCTGTACATGTATGAGGATTTGACCTTCGGTCCTTAGTCCCACCCACCATGACTCGGGGAACTGAAAGGAAGAGGGGGCAGAAAGAATGTAAGAGCCATGGTGGGAGAGGATATCCAGAGTTATTGCCTCACTCAGCTACACACAAAGAAAAAAACTGGCTACTTCCTGAACAATTCATAACCCTCTACCCCATGGATTGATCTAGTATGCCCACCAAGGAGGGATCCCAGCGGGTTGGGGACAGGGAGGAGGGAAATGGGGATACCATCACAAGATGGCTCATACAGTGTATCTAATTATTGACAATCAATATTTTTTAAATGCCAGACATGTTGGCATACATCTTTAATCCCAGCACCGAAGAAGCAGAAATAAGCCAAATCTGTGAGCTGTAGGTTCAGTGAGAGACCCTGTCTCAAAAAACAAGCTGGAGAGTGACTGAGGGCCTATAACATTGACCTCTAGCCTCCATCCACACACCACACACACACACACACACACACACACACACACACACACACACACATCACACCAGTAAAAGAGAGCGAAAAGAAAAATGGAGAAAAAAAAATGAGAAAATTTCAGTTAAATTGCCTTTGAGAAAATGCTCCCAATACCTCTGACTTCATTGTGTAACTCTTGCTCGTTCTGGTCTGGTCTGGTCTGTCTCCATAGCTCTGAACATTTTTGCTGTGTTGGGTCCTCCACTGAAGAGCAGCTGGGTGTATCATTAGGTTGTGTGATAAAATAGTGCGTGAAAAGTGTTTCAAAAGGGCATCTTTTCACGAACCATCAGCAGCTGAGAACAACTCCATAACAGCTTAAAGCTTAAGTCTATTGACGCAGCTTCCTCTGTTCATATTCCCTTAGGCTCACTCCAATTACCAAGCCACGACTAGTGGCTTCTCCCCCTATTCTCGGCCCTCTTATTTCTTGTAGTGTCGGAAGGAGTTGATGCATCCCTCCTCTGTAGAGAACTGCCCGGGCTTTCTCCATCCATCAGCTTCCCTTTGCCTGCACTGGATTCCCCACATCAACTCACCTGTTAGAAGTTAGCAATGGCTCAAGGTACAAGCTGCTTCTGCATTATTAATCACCATTGAATTTGTCTTTAGTGTGCTTAAACAAAGACCTCATCTTGACTATCTCCATGTGACCTCATCCAAACATGAGACTAGCAACCATTCCATCACTGGGCGATTCACCTGAATGTCTTTAGCCTTCCCTCCTGCCCTCTCCTTAAGACTCCACATCCTGTTGTCTCCCTGCATCTCCAATGCATGTCTGACAGAATCATCATCAGCTTATCTTGCTCGAAACTGACTTCTCATCTTTTCTCTAAGGTCTGCTGCACCCACGATTCTTCTCTATGAGAAAATGGTCCCTCCATCCTTCTAATTGCTTGGGTCATAACTAGGGTCCCCCTTCACTCCTTTTCCAAGAACTAAATCTGAACATGCCCCAGCCACTTTTCTTCCCTGGTCCAAACTGTATGATCTCAGTGGTCCACACCCACCTCCCAACTGTGACCCAGCCTGTCTGTAGCCCAGAGCACGGCCAGATGTTTCCCTGCTTCCATCAAAATCTTACATTCACCTATATGTTCTGTGCAATGTCTCTAGCCTCCTCCTGGCTGCCTCCGCCTTCTCTTCTTTTGTTCTCTACTGCTCTTCCCCCAGCTGCCTCTGTTCCTTAGGCCTGTGAACATCTGCCTCAGGGCCTTTACAAGTGACCTTCCTTTTGCTTAGCACATGGACAAATAGGTGGCTCCTTCAGTACCAGTTTTCGGTCTGTGTAGAAATAGCCTCTTATCAGAGATGCCCTCTTTAAGATAAGACACTGTTCCAGCTCCTCCAGCCTCTCTGTCTATTCACTTCTTTCCCGTCCTGCATAGCACTTACCACCATATAACATAGAAATTTTTTTAGTTCTGTTTTGAAATAATATGTGTTTTCCTGAATTCTAAGGCCAAGACTTCTCTGTTTAAATTTCTAGAACATAAAATACCTTTACATATTATATACATATATATGATAGCTACTCCATAAATGTTAAATGAATGAAGAAAACAACTCAGGGCCAATGGAGTTACCCAGCAACTGGCTCAGTGCCATATGCATAACAATTATTAGTAATTATCTTACATAGGAATAGAAGGCTTAAACCTGTAAGCAGTTATTCTAAACTTTAATTCACAGAAACTCACACACATATACTAGACAGGATCCTTTATTTTCTCCACAGATTTTTGTCTTTAAATTTATTTGTTAATCAGAAACTGTGTATGAACAAGTCTTGTGTTGGTACCAGAGTTTCCCTTCTCCCTGCCCCCCTTCCAATGAGGGCCCTCCTCTGTGGGATTGCTGGAATATACCATGGGGTTGTGGGCTGTGAGTTGTGTGAACAGCAGTCAGTCACTCCACAGATTTTTTTCTTTGTTCTGAAAAATTCTTTGGAAAGGAATTATTAATCACCATTGAATTTGTCTTTAGTGTGCTTAAACAAAGCCCTCATTTGCATATAAGATCAATGCCTTGGGAAAAGCTATACCAGTGTTGTTCAGCACAGTCATACAATGAACACTCCCAGCAGAGCTTGAGACAGAGTTTACCAGGAAGGTCTTTGATCTAAATCTCTTGGAATAAAGAAAAGTGCTCCTGATCTTCTTTCTGTATGCAAATATACTCTCCTTAGTATAGTGTGCTTTTCTCCCTCATGCTAAGAAAGGACTCAGAACAGTTAGAAAAATTCTGATTAAAAGAAAACATATGTCAAGAAGTTCCAGTGATTTATCATGAACTAGTCATGATAGCTAATATGTTTAATCTTAAAATTTACCAGGCTGAGATAAGAGGATCTCTGAGAGTTCAAGGCCAGCCTGGGACTACCAAGTGAGTTCCAGGTCAGTCTGGGCTAGAGTGAGACCCTGTCTCAAAACAAAACAAAATGAATCAAAAAACACCTAATGAGAGAAATTAGTTTTACATTTGTATTTTTCCCTCTTCATGGGTGCTGGGGATCAAACTCAGCTTCTCATACCTGAACAGCAAGCATTCTTATCCACTGAGCCATCTTCCTAGACCCCACATGATTTTTAATAAAATGAAATTATGCTATGAGCTGTGTAATGGTAGTTCTATGTCATTATACCTATGTCAAAACCCATAGAACATGCAACAGCAAGAGTAAAACACAATTTAAAGTATGGATGGGCTCATCAGTTGTGACAAATGTAACAGGGTGAGCTGAGGATTAGAATTTAGATAATGCCCAGCAAAAATTCCAATGCACCCTAAAATTTAAGGAGTACCCAAATTCTTGTCTACAAAGTTAAAGAATTAAAATCATAGACAACTAGATATTAACATATAGTGGGAGACTTTATTATTTAAGGGAACATGGAGAGTTTTCTAGCCACCAGTGTGGGGAAAAATGTGGGAGAGGTTTTAATAAAATCTGTGCTGCTCAGCCAAACAAGCAGCAGAAGAAGAGATAGCAGAGGGCTCCCACCATGAGAGGGAAAGGTTTATGTGGGAAAGAATCCTGAGCCCCCCTCACCCCAGCCCACCCTCACCCTGGGGTGAGGGCCTTACCTGGAAAATGAAAGTCCTCCTTCTAGGATGCCATGTGGAAGAGGCTGTCCTTGGTTCTAGGGAGGCTTTTTAAAACTTCCACCAGGTAAGTCAGAGAGACAGCTGATTGGTCTATACCTGACCAATCAGTTTTTTGCATCTAGGTTTGAGCTTTGGCTAGAGACACCTCCAACTAAAGGGGAGGGGGTCTAGGGAGATGCCTGAACTGTCACACAAAGAAATGCCACTCTGTAGATTGCTTTTGGCAGGATTGCCATTTTTGCTATATTGATTCTCCCTATCCATGAGCACGGAATGTCTTTCCATCTTGTCACATCCTCCTCTATTTCCTTCTTGAGTATTTCAATTTTTCCTTATATCTTTCACTACCTTGGTTAGTGATATTCCAAGGTATTTGATTTCTTTTGAGGCTATAGAAAATGGGACCGTTTCTCTGATGTCTTTTTCTGAATGTTTGTCTTCTGTATATTTTTGTGTGTTAATTTTGTATCCTGCCACTCTGCTGAAGGCATTGATCACCTTCAGGAGTTTACTGATACTGTTCTTTGGTTCTGATATATATATATATATATATATATATATATATATATATATATATATATATATAT